>NQII01001533.1:144692-170221 GCA_002778355.1 Clitarchus hookeri | reverse complement strand
TTTCATTCTCCCTTTTCTCTCCGCGAATGCTACATTTCCTGCTGATTCTCTCTTCTTGCAGCCGTTACCTGCCCCGAGGTGTGTTCTAACGTCCGCTCGGGGGGGAGAGTGCATGATGTTGCTTAGTCATCGCGTCCAACAGTCTTCCCAACACCCCCAAACCACCCCTGCCTCCGTCCCTCTCCGTGGACCTGGGTCCAGATAGTGCGGAGGAACCCCGATAATGACAATAATACCCATCTCCAATTAAGGCAGCCGGCGGTCGCTGCCGCATTGTTTAGCGCCCGGTAAAACTTATCAGCTAATTAATACGACACGCCGGCCGCCCATTAGCCGGCTGGTGCCGCAGCATTGCGGGACGCAGCGCGGCTGCAGAACCACCTAACCGACATTCGCTCTCTCCTGTCACTAAGGATGCCGACTAAAATTCGATTTTTTAAACAGCGATAAATTGTCTCCAAAGAAATATATTTTTAAATCGATATAAGCTGCCAATTTTTTTGGAATCAATTTATTTTTTGAATTTTTTTTTTTTTATTTCGCGGCACCTTTGTATGTGAATTTTCTGAGGTTTCGATTGTCGTATTTGTGGACTGTTTAATTTTTATTATATTTCATAATTTGGCTGATGATATATTTATATATTTTGGTTGGTAATAGTATTTTTGGCTGTATAAGTTTGTTCCCAAGGTCATAGAGCACACTATCACAAATAACTGACGTTACGTTTGTACAATTGGCCCGAAAAAAATAGAAAATCTGTTTGTTGTAAATCGATTTTTTTCGTCCAATTTTCTGTGCTCATAGATATTTTGTGCCGTGGTCTAAATTGATACAAGAAATCGATTAATCAGGTAAATATCACAATGCCTACCCATGGCGATGGATCATAACGGATGGCACGCAGGAGAGAAAAAAAAATGTTTTTACTACACAATATTTTGTTAAGGCTAAAACTTCAAAATGATTTGTCACAGCACTAAATTTATTTTGTAATGATTATAAAAACATTTTTCAATTGCTATAAATATCAAATTATGCAATAAAAAATTGCTGATAAACGTTAGCACACTTTTATTTCGTCTCGCCTAGCGTTTATGATGGCCGACTTTTAATGTTATGCAACTTAACCTGTGTACACGCGAATCGCGTGTGTTTAATACTGTAGTAACCAGATTCCCGCTGATGCAGTTGAAAACGGAAAATGCTACTTGAGTACACATACTGGGTGTTATATATAAAAAAACTACTGTTTTATGTATACACGATATTGAAATAGACTCATCGCTCGTATCTCTCTGTGAAAATACTATCTCTAATGGTTACAAACAAAAAGCATTATTTTTATAATGAATGCAATACAGGTTTGTAACAGATTCAAAAGACTCCGTCGTCACCACAAAGTCTGCTGCAGCGGTTGATTTCAACAAAATAATTTTTATCGATCACAAACTGGCAGTTTCCCATCCCGAACTGAACTGATTCCCACTCGCACGTTGATAAAACTAACTTGTTTGAACGTAAAATTTTAGTAAGCATTTTTGTTTACTTTGTACATTGGTAATAATAATGTACTTGTTGTATTTGGATACAAATAAACTTACCGTGTGACATGTCCTGGTTTCAAATCTCAGTTAAGGTATTGATGTGTTGAATGATTTTAAAATACACTTATTTGCAAAATAAATGAGCACCAAAAACGAATAGCGCG
Organism: Clitarchus hookeri; assembly: GCA_002778355.1. Classification (NCBI taxonomy): domain Eukaryota; kingdom Metazoa; phylum Arthropoda; class Insecta; order Phasmatodea; family Phasmatidae; genus Clitarchus; species Clitarchus hookeri. The sequence goes on along the minus strand of NQII01001533.1, from coordinate 168,510 downwards.
AATACAACGAAGGTTGCCACACAGCATCGTTGTAGTCCGACATGTGTCCCATTGGCTTTTAATGAGGTTTTCTGGCGCAGATGTACCACTAGAGGGCATAGCCTACATGTCCCTCCGTCATTCATATCTGCAAAACACTGCATAAGGCCTTAGTAGCAGTGTGAGCATTGTGAACTGTGAGATACAGAGCCAAGTAGAGTGAACACGCGGCATGCCNAGCAGTGTGAGCATTGTGAACTGTGAGATACAGAGCCAAGTAGAGTGAACACGCGGCATGCCCCGACGGCGCATTCGACAAGCCTTTACCCAGCTAGATGAGTTTGAGAGAGGCAGCATCATCGGCCTCCGAGAGGCCGGTTGGACGTTTCGGCACATTGCTCGCCACTTGAACCGTCCTGCCTGCACTGTGAGTCGGTGTTGGACGCGGTGGGAACAGGAGGGTGCACACAACCGTCGAGAAGACTCGGGTCGACCCCGGCGGACCACCAGCAGGGAGGATCGTCTCATCGTGCGACAGGATTGTCAACACTCCACGGGCCTCACTACGCACCATCCGAGGGTATTTCACGGCAGCTGAAGATACGCCTGTGTCCACCAGGACCATATCTAGGCTGCTAGTAAAGCGTGATATACCGTCTCAAAGTCCTCTAAGACGTCGGCCATTATGACCTGAGCATCGCCGAGCACGCGTGATCTTCTGCAAGATGCGGACAGCACGGCAGCTCGCGGACGGGCGACGAGTGGTGTTCAACGACGAATCACGTTTCTGTCTGGATACAGACGACTGCCGAGTTATATTCTGGAGATGTCCTGACCAGCTGTGTGATGCACGCTTCATTGTAGAGCGACACACCGCCCCAACAAGAGGCGTCATGGTGTGGGGTGCCGTTTCCTACCATTCCCCTACCTCGCTGGTGCTAGTTGAAGGAATCGTGATGGTGCGGTGATACGTCCAGGAAATTCTGCGACCATGTGCGCTTCTCTTCCTGGCACAGCTTGACAATCTCGTTTCCCAATCAGGTTAACGCCCGGTATCATGCAGCACGGGTATCTCTGGCCTGCCTTCTTGATGTCAACACGCTTCCCTGTGCCAGCAAGGTCCCCAGACCTCTCCCCTATCGAGACTGTTTGGTACCATATTAGACGGCCACTACGGCGGATTGGAAGGGTCAGTTGCACCAGCTGTCACAGGATCTTCCTTTGGAGAACATCCGACGTCTTTATGCTTCCATGCCCGACCGCACCGCAGCCTGTCTCCGTGATATGGCTGATCCAAACCCTTACTAAGAGCACCCTGCAAGTGTTGGTCCCATGCGATACATTCTTCCTGTTGTACAATATTTTGATTGTTTCTGTATACATAAATTTTCCTGTGTCTGTACCCAATTACGTGCCCCTGCAATGGCACATTCAGCGTGATGCATTTTTTTTCAATTGACTGCATGTTAGGGATAGTTCTGAATTATATCCGTCCGATTAGGCAAAAGGCAAAAATGCAGGGGACTATTATGATAAGTTACTGTTTGTTCAAGAGTTTGTTATGTGTGATACTTTAACAAATGTTTTAATTTCTCATTTCAACATTTGTGACTGTTTTTTGCACATTTGTAATAACACGTTACTGGTTTAGTTTTCACCTTCATGAACCAGAAAGGAATTGATACGTTACTAAACACACTGTCGGCTGAATAAAATTGGTTTTGTTCTTTACGAAATGTAGCTCACTCGGTCAAATTATTTTTCTAACGCAGTAAAACAAACCTTAATGCGAATTTTTAGAATTATTTAAATAACTTTTTTTATGTCAAACAAATCTTTNCTAACGCAGTAAAACAAACCTTAATGCGAATTTTTAGAATTATTTAAATAACTTTTTTTATGTCAAACAAATCTTTCTTTCAGAGCGACTCAATGATTATACTCTCATTCCTGAGTTACCCTTTGTTACTGCTACCCTTTCTCTTCGAAGAGGACCTAACTTTGGTTGGCATCTCCAAACTTTATTTTAGTAGTAGAGAATCCAACAGGCAGTGGTTGCACAAAGGCTAGGTTTTCCTCGTCTTCTTTTCCTTCCATAGAGATGGTCGTCACCTTATGCAAAATACTAAGGTCGATATGGTCGACGTATGTAGACGGATTAACAGCATCTTCGGTTCAGGACTTGCCAGCAACCACGGAATGTATCCTTTAGAAAACATATTACTCGGAATAGCGAATACTGAAAGTGTGGTTTTAAAAACTATTTTAAAGGTATTAAAACAAGAAATGTGGAAAAATTACAGATAATAANCTAACGCAGTAAAACAAACCTTAATGCGAATTTTTAGAATTATTTAAATAACTTTTTTTATGTCAAACAAATCTTTTTTTCAGAGCGACTCAATGATTATACTCTCATTCCTGAGTTACCCTTTGTTACTGCTACCCTTTCTCTTCGAAGAGGACATAACTTTGGTTGGCATCTCCAAACTTTATTTTAGTAGTAGAGAATCCAACAGGCAGTGGTTGCACAAAGGCTAGGTTTTCCTCGTCTTCTTTTCCTTCCATCGAGATGGTCGTCACCTTATGCAAAATACTAAGGTCGATATGGTCGACGTATGTAGACGGATTAACAGCATCTTCGGTTCAGGACGTGCCAGCAACCACGGAATGTATCCTTTAGAAAACATATTACTCGGAATAGCAAATACTGAAAGTGTGGTTTTAAAAACTATTTTAAAGGTATTAAAACAAGAAATGTGGAAAAATTACAGATAATAAAATTATGTACTTGTTTCTTTATTTACGCCGCTTCGAAAACGACCATCAAAATAGTTGTATTTAAACGCAAACACTGAGCGAAGTGCTTTGTGTGATAATGACAGCCTACTTTGCAGAGTGTTTATACATGTTAATGTTTTGTTAAAACTGTAATTATAAAATTTTTAGTCAGTGAATTTTGTTTTATTTGTTCCATGCACATTATAATACGATGTTATCGAATTTTTGTTCCTAAGAACTTCACATTCCCTTAATTAACGTATGGACAGTACTGATTATGTCTAATGTTAATTTTTATGTTCGACGGAATACTGAAAAAGAGATTTAAGTGATACATTAAACAGGCCTTGCAAATTATTTTCAATTTTCAAGGAACGTATTATAGACTATTTATGCTAATTCAGAGAGAGAGTCTTCGCCAAGTAAGGCCTGAAGGCATTTTCACCCTTTTACATGGTAGAAACCTAACTAAATGATACATTTTGTAGTAGCGTATAGCGGGATTTATTTTGCTATCCAATGCGTGGACGACTAGCGAAAACAAATAGGTATCTTTCACGGCAATTCGCTGATAATTACAAGGCTTCTTTGTACAGCAGGCGGCCTTTTATGGCTCGTTCCTCGCTAGCAAGTAATTGCAATGGATAAATGGCAGAACTAAGAAAATAAGGAGCAAAGTAAACGAATTTCTTCCCATGATCAGCGCAGAAATAGTTCGCATTACAATAACCACATAGGCTAGTGACGTTATCAACAGCAAACATTATCATAGCGGGCTCTAGACTCGCAAGTTGAATAGATGACGCTTTCAACAAACTGGTTCGCTCAAGTAGACTACAGACGGGTAGACAGCACAATCTAATAATTTAATTTCCTTTTATGCAAACAAATAATGTTTGTATAGTAACTCTTTCGCGGTTTACTTGGCGCTTTTCATATCATCTTTTTAAAGATAATCCTTGCCCGTAACTAAATAAGATAGATTCGCCTAATAGCCTAATATTATTGATTTACGCAACTTAAACTGGTTTATCTATTATCATATATAAATTATACATATTTCTGTGTATTGTATGAGGAACTTTATATGTATATATAATGTGTGTGAATTGTCGTAGCAGTAAGATATTTTTAAGTTTTTCATTGTCACTTACTAAGTGCAAGTTCAATAGGACCACGACTATTTTAATTTCTAAATAATGCGAACGGGCATATGAAGTTTAAAAATAAACATCACACAATTGAATGTACAAAATATACTTGAAAATGTGTTCATGGGACTTATATCCCTTCACAGAAAGGCAGCATTTCCCCAAAAAAAAAACATGCATAGCAGCGTTTTAAATACTGGATTTCTGTGGAATTTGGATTAAATTTAGACCTTTGGTGCTTATTGGAGTCGGGATGTTTTTTTTTACACTGGAAAAAGAAATACGGGTGCATAATTTTTTAAAAACTATTTTGCATTACATGTAATTAATAATCTTTACTAGCGTAAAACAGATTTTATCTGGAACATCGACTTCCATGACTCCTTATATTGCAGTGAAGAAATACAGCAAAAGATTTATTGTTGATTCATTCAAATAATATAATACAATAAAATTATCCCATATATATAAATATGTACATATATACGTTTCAAAAATCTCAAAATATTTATAAAAATCAGATATTTCTGGAAAGCACTTCCTTCTATCGCAATCAGTTTATATTGAGGTATTAACGTCATCAGCAAGTACAAATGATTGACGACCCTTGGAGCCATGCGCGTTCACCTTCCTTCTTAGTCGAGAGAAGTACTGTTATACAAACTTCCCCTACGCCGTTCAGGTAATGTTGGATGGTGAACCATGCTTACTACGTCAATGATTTAGTTTATTCACAATTTCTTCACATTTTTTAAATCAAACCTATGCAAAATCACCCCAAGAATGACGAGTTTGGTTGTTTACGAAATATATATTGTGGTATTAGCGTCTTATATTTCCGTTAACATCAAATCCCTTTTTTTTTTTTTTTTTTNAATTAATATTTTACGCGCATTTTCTTTATAAAATATAACATTTCATATATAGTAAATGCGAATGAAAACAGGGAGAAAATGGGTTTGTTGGTAATGCCTAAGAAATATTTCTTATGCGAAATATAATTAAACGGAACGCGCACAAATACGGTGCGCTGTCCCGTTATTAAGACTCGGTTCAGTTTTTTTTGCACGAGGCGGAGGAATAGCCTGGAATTAGAACCATAGCAGGGCTTCAGAAAAGTTTGCAGTCACCGTGAATGGACTGACTATAACCGTGGTCAGTCTCGATCAGCCGGAGCGGCTCATGTGCGGTTGTTCCTCCAGGCTTCGGAGGGCCCGGCTATTGTGGCGCTGCTATCTCTGGCGGTGACGCCAGGAACTGCTGCAATATTTTATCGCCATAACAGCCGTCATTTTGTCACGATTCTGCCCTCCCACCCCTTCGACGCCCTCTCGCTACCACGCCAACAATGCAGCGGCCAAAATGTTTTCATCGCACCCCCGCCCCCCTGCAAACCACCGTTACGCAGTAACCGCGGGCCGGGCACTCGATACGCATCTTAACTCCGCAGCTCACCGCGGGAGGCGCCACTATCGCCGCTCCCCTGGGCGCTCGTGCCTTCCCCCTCCCCCTTCGTACACGCTGATTGGCGCCATGTTTATTTATCGTGGCGTCGCGATAAGGCGGTAAGGTACGGCCCGCTGGGGAGGTGCATGGTCACTTTGTTCCAAACTGGCGAACTTNCCATTACCGCAAGCTCTTGTGTCCGCGGAATAAATGCGGTCGTTTAACACCCCCGCGCGCCGGGTCCCCCGACGTAAAACACCAGTGTGGGAATAATTGAACGTTTTCCCGGGTAGCCTCGTGTCTTTCAAGCCTGGAAGTTAGCGCCATTCCCGATTCGTTTGGAATTAGGTTATGTCTGGAAGTCTGTTACAGTGCTCGTCCATTCCGCTACCTCCCTTGTGTAAAAGTCTTCGCCTTAACTCATCATATTTGTATGATAGAATAGAACAAGACAACCATTTACATTTCAGCTCACCTCTTTTTTGGCCTTCCAAAATTTTAGACTTCCCTGTATCTGCCTGTGCAATGCCCACCATTAAATATGGTTAATATTCTTTCAATAAATAACCTACATTTATTCCAGTACGCTTCACTTCTAGAGTCGAAGTAAGCTCTGGTCGAACCTACATGGTCTTTCCAGAAATGTTCGTATCTGCCTCTACAGTTTACTGGCATGAATAATGTCAACTTTAATNCGAACCTACATGGTCTTTCCAGAAATGTTCGTATCTGCCTCTACAGTTTACTGGCATGAATAATGTCAACTTTAATCATTGTAATACAGATTTTTTTTTCATGATTAAGGTATTCACTTCCGCACACTAGTGTAGTGACAGTTTTATGGTGAATAGTTTCATAACGTTATCGTTCTACAAGTATTCAACGTTCTTTGCACATTACCAAATATATTTTTTTACAACCTGTGTTTTTGTTTTAGTTTACTTCCGGTCAAGACGTTGGCAGCCTACACTATAATATCGGAGTTTTATGTTATGTAAAGCGTAAGTTGGGTTTCNCACTTCCGGTCAAGACGTTGGCAGCCTACACTATAATATCGGAGTTTTATGTTATGTAAAGCGTAAGTTGGGTTTCGAAGAAATAAATAATGGTAGCAATTTTACTCGAAGAAATATATAATCTGAACATTTTTCCTCGCGTTTTGAAGGCAAGGGGTCCATAATGCCCGCATTTTACGCACTGCGAAAACTGTACCTTAGGATTACTATTGCGGTAAATTAGGGTGTATAACCTCCCACCAAAACCACGCACAAAATATACATAATGTTGATTATTGGAATTATATCTGCATTTCCTGCCATACATTATAGTATTAAAAAATTAATAAATAAGCGCGTGAGCTCCGTGTGTGAACATCTCATTCACTTCCGCTTAGAAATACTTTTAAATATTAGTCCCACTTGTACTTCACGTAATGCACTTTCCATGAACCAACTTCCAGGGAATTCGAAGAGTGTTTCGATTTTTGTCGAATTTTTGCGGGGAACCTTCCAGATCGTGCCAGCGAGACTATTTAAACGGCGACAGGCATCCGAGGTCAGGCAGTCTGAGAGTTAAGAGTTTGAGGACTGCGCGATATTAGGTGACAGGCGTGCGAAGGCTAGGAAGCGACGAGCCAGTAGAGCGACGAGTAGCGGCGGGAGTGACCATCGGGAGCGAAGTCTGCGGACTGCGAGCATCGGTACAGTGAAGAGTGAAACTGGCGGGCGGGGCTATTGAACTGGATGGGTGAGTGTAAAGCATCTGGAATGATGGCGATGGTGGCGATAGACAGAAATAATATATGTAAATAATGAGCGTGAATGAAGTGACTAACCTTACAGAAACATTGACAGTTACTTTAATCAGGATTGTGACAGATTTTAAATACTACACTCGCTGAGAATAATAAGAGTACATAGTGGAGATAGATTAATGTTGTAAATTATAGCTGTGTAATTAATTTGAATCAAATTTAATTATTTCATTTTCATTAAGACTTCCATTCCTCTAGCGTCTTGTAACAGTATATTTCCCGAAGGATACCTCAAATTAGTTCACACCAAAAAAGTTAATAATCCAGGCAGACTTTCGAAAGAAGCGATCCTGTGTACTGTGCATTTGTAGCAGGAAGTCATTAAAAACTCGTGACTTTCAAGTATTAACATAAATTACATCTGCATGGATAATAATACATATTCACACTCAGAGCTTTAGTAACAGCGTATTACATATCACCCTAGCTTATAAGCAGCAAAACTATAAATAATTTCCAACAGTCATATTATGCACGTCTGCTTCTAGACTGAAAAAAAAATTTGTGGGAATTCAACTACGGCTATAAAATTATTTCGTATTGATCATAAAAAGGTTTTTTTAATATACAGATCACATCAGACTTTCGAAAGAAGCGATCCTGTGTACTGTGCATTTGTAGCAGGAAGTCATTAAAAACTCGTGACTTTCAAGCATTAACATAAATTACATCTGCATGGATAATAATACATATTCACACTCAGAGCTTTTGTAACAGCGTATTACATATCACCCTAGCTTATAAGCAGCAAAACTATAAATAATTTCCAACAGTCATATTATGCACGTCTGCTTCTAGACTGAAAAAAAAATTGTGGGAATTCAACTACGGCTATAAAATTATTTCGTATTGATCATAAAAAGGTTTTTTTAATATACAGATCACAAAATAAAAATATGTATATATATATATATATTAAAGCATTAGCTTACACTTAAGTAATCACTAAAAAGAGTTTCGTTTTGACTACAAAAATTTTGGTAGGTGCCAAAATAATAATTTCCCATGAAGACGCTTACAACACGCATCGCTGCTGGATCATGTCTAAGAAATGGGTTTGCAGACCTACCCTAACCCAGATGGCAATATCGTGAAGCATTACTTCCTGGCTATCATCAAAACTACATGCATTTGCAGTTACGGGAATGACTATGGCAGTATTAATAGCTTCTCATCAAACCTATCGCGTCCCTTCCTCTTACTTTTTTTTAACTTGAAAACGACGACCTTCCGTTGAAACAGCGCTGTCCAAACCACGACTCGCGGGCCACATAAGTCTCATATCATGCATCCCGCGGGCTTATTTGTGAAATATCAAGACTCTTTCATGCATCGAAAAAAAAAATATTACCCTTTCGATATCTACGGAATTTTCAATTATTATTTTATTTAATGTGATGTAATATTGTGTTGNTAGCTTACACTTAAGTAATCACTAAAAAGAGTTTCGTTTTGACTACAAAAATTTTGGTAGGTGCCAAAATAATAATTTCCCATGAAGACGCTTACAACACGCATCGCTGCTGGATCATGTCTAAGAAATGGGTTTGCAGACCTACCCTAACCCAGATGGCAATATCGTGAAGCATTACTTCCTGGCTGTCATCAAAACTACATGCATTTGCAGTTACGGGAATGACTATGGCAGTATTAATAGCTTCTCATCAAACCTGTCACGTCCCTTCCTCTTACTTTTTTTTAACTTGAATACGACGACCTTCCGTTGAAACAGCGCTGTCCAAACCACGACTCGCGGGCCACATAAGTCTCATATCATGCATCCCGCGGGCTTATTTGTGAAATATCAAGACTCTTTCATGCATCGAAAAAAAAAATATTACCCTTTCGATATCTACGGAATTTTCAATTATTATTTTATTTAATGTGATGTAATATTGTGTTGTGTTGATAAAATACTGGCCGATACGTATTATTTCTTCACTATGTATTTGAAGTTATTGTTGATTTTTACTCTTGCGACCCGCAGACAATAAGGNGATAAAATACTGACCGATACGTATTATTTCTTCACTATGTATTTGAAGTTATTGTTGATTTTTACTCTTGCGACCCGCAGACAATAAGGGTTTGCCCCGTTNGGCCCTTTGCAAAAAAAAAAAAGGGTTGGACACCACTCGATCAGTGTTTACATACACATTCAAGGTCAGCCTCACGCCTATTATACTGCACGAAACCACAGAAAATGACCTGTATACCACCACCTTGTGTTAGGGCTTTCGTTGTTCAGAACTGAAACGTGACATATCGGAGGACTGCTGGCACGTTTTCTCCACGCGTAACGTGTTCTCGTTAACTCCGCTCTGGTTACGAACCTTCTCCTCCACCGCAAACTCTCCCCGCCAATTAAAAACTTCAGGTCNTGCTGGCAAGTTTTCTCCACGCGTAACGTGTTCTCGTTAACTCCGCTCTGGTTACGAACCTTCTCCTCCACCGCAAACTCTCCCCGCCAATTAAAAACTTCAGGTCGCCGGCTACTTTTTTTTTTTCCTCTGCCCTCTGTGTGTTCGCTTCGGCGACCAGTTCAAGCCACGCCTCGATGGCGGCGCTGCAGATAAGTGTACCCGCGGCGGTGTGCTGACGGAAAGCATGGTATCGTCTATTCGCGGTTTATTCACACTTTTTGAATCAAACCTTTAAACAATGACCCCATGCATGACATGTTTGGTTTTTTTTTTCTGAATACGTCATGTATCATAATAGTTTTATATTTCTGTTTACTTAAAAGTATCTTATTTTCTGCTACATTCAATATTTTCTTATATTTTACCCATGATTGTAATATTTATTTTAAATGTAATGTGAATAAAACAGAAAGTAATAGTTCCTACGCAATATTTTATTAATCTAACTGCGCACGAATGCAGTGCGCTGTCCCTTGGTGTAATTTTCTAGACTTAGTTAAAACTTTGTTTGCATAAGGCGGGGGAATAACCTGGAAGTATACCTTTGCCAGGGCTTTAGGAAAGTTGGAAGTAACTGTGAATGGACTACGACAAACATTGTGTTGCGGGGGAAGGTTCCTCTTAACAACTGCTGCGGAGAAAGTATATTGGTTTAGGGGGTACCGTAAGCACCCGGCAAGAAAAGTCTTTTATCAAGGACGTTATTATGTTCACCCCACACATATCACAGGCTGTTCGTGATGAAGTGAGCACTGTTCAATACCCTGCTTCGAATCTACTTCCCAGCATAGTTTGTTCTCTGCCGCTGTTGTTGAAACCAACATCGCTGTAGAACCACTCGCTTGGGCCATGCGTCGTTCAACCGTAACTGTGAACTTGTCAGGAACATAAACGTGTTCTTCAAGTGCTAGATATTACTCTCTTCCACGCATCTACCTTTCAGAAGCAAAATTTAATAAGTTCAGCGTCCGCAAATTTAAATGCGGCAATCTTAATGCAACGTTGAGAAATGGAAGTACTTTTCGTAATTCGCTGTCAACTTTTCCAAGAGCTTGCGTTGAAATGAATTCGGCTACCGGGACTGACTTTTTTCAAGGGTTGGTTCTGAAAGGCTGTTCAAGGAACGCAAGCACTTTGGAAATCAACGTTTGGGAAATGTTACTACTCGTAACGCCGGCAAGCAGGCTCACAGTTGAGTTGAAAGCGGATTAAATTCTGTACCGTGGCACCGCATTGCGAGTGTCATGTTGACACTTTTGTGCACCGGAGGTCGGTAGTTCTTGTTGTATACACATTAGAGCCCAACTTTGCTTATTAATAACACATTCACATCCCTTACAATTCCACGTTTTTCACATGGAAGGTGCATGAGTAAAGTGGTCAGGCCATTGAGAATGTTAATTTTACTAAGTTTGATTCCAATCAGGTTAGGAACAAAACGATATCTCTTATGGGAGAGTTTGGCATAGAGGAAATTTCTGTCTCTAGGTGCGCAGTGTTCCAAAAGGTAACATTTCATTAAAATTTTAAGCTACGTGAATAATAAAATAGAAAGATTTTACTTGGTTACAAGGTTATTTTATATTTGGTTTATGATTATTACAATTATCCTGTTTTCTAACGTACAAAATAAAGAAATTATGGTACATTTCCGACATTAGCGCTTACCTAATGGCAAAACATTTCCCTTTGCCAAACTTGTAACATTGATACCCACAACCTGTAGAAGAAGTGACCTTAACTTTACATATGGCAGAAGGNTACCCACAACCTGTAGAAGAAGTGACCTTAACTTTACATATGGCAGAAGGATGAAAAACGAGAGGCAAAGTAAATTCTATGTAGGTCTTTCAAAAGTGCTCAATAACTGCGAACAGCCTATATTGAATAACTTTGTGTACTGGCAACGGCAGAGACGTCGGTAGTTTAAATAGTTGCCAAACATGTCAGAGATTTTTAACAGAAATACGACACCATTAACATATAACCACAGAATAAAACGACAAGGGACAAGGAAGCGACAGAGATTTTCTCAGACAATGTCAACAGACAAACTAAGCGATCTACGTGCACTATGTAAAATGGGCGATAATAACTTATACTACAAAACAACACGTAACTAATCAAATGTTTAGTTTTTTTTTACGATATTAGAGTAATTATGCGCAGTATATTTATCATAAAACATTGGTGAAATTGAAAAGAAAATTGTTTGTTACGCTTGTTGTGGTGCTCAAGCTGTGCAAGAAAACTTATTTTTTAAACAAATTGTAAGGGAGTGCAGTAAACTTCAGTTTAGATTAACTTATTAAATACATAAAATGAGTGGGTAGTTCCTTGTGCCTTTAACGGAACAACTAAAAAAGACGATAAACTGCGAACAATGAAGTAATGAAATGCCGCGAGCAGTGCTGAATTACGACAATAACTCTAATTTTTATAGGACTAAATATAAACCAATTTCAATGGCCCATCAATTTGAACCTAACACTGCTTAACAAGACCTTATAAATTGTAAGTACTTGTCCTAACTACCTACCACACATACATACACACACCAGAACACACACACGGTATAGTCAATGATAACGGTATGGGTGCCATTTACCTGGTATAGTACATTCGTGGTTGCTTCACACTTTTTGAATTAAACCTTTGGAAAAACACCCCATGTACGACGTGTTTGGTTGGTTGCAAAATACGTCATGTATCACAATCGTATTATACTTCGGTTAACATTGAATTGCCTCATTTTTGGTTATATTAAACTTTTACTTATATTTTATCTACAGATTATAATACATAACTTATAGCTAATGTGAATAAATACGGAGAAACAATAGGCTTGTTGATAATACCTAGTAAGAAATAGTTATCTTGCAAAATATTACTACACTGTGCGCGCACGAATACGGTGCGTTGACCATCTGGTGTAATTTTCTAAGCTTTGATTGCATAAGGTGGAGTAATATCCTTGAATTATAACTTTATCAGGGATTCAGAAAAGTTTTAGGTAACCGTGAATGGATTATAGTATATATTTTACATGTCCGAGACCTAAGTAGGCTAGTGCTTGACTGACAAAGGAGTCCCATGTTCGCCTACTGAATGTTTCATTTCTATAAATAGTTATTTTTTCGCGAATATGTTGAGCAGTTCGTCATGTTGTAGTGTCCTCTTAATACCTACAGCCATTCTTTATGTCCTGGCTGCTGTACGCATGAAGGAATATTTCCTAGTTTTACAGGCGCTGTTAAACATCACATAGCTAAATAGCTACTCCCCTGCACACATGTGTCACCCAGTCGCAAACCTGTGATGAAATCGCAGAGATTTTTAACTATATTGGCAAAACATGGTTTCGCAATAAATAATTGTCTCTAATCTTCGCGTCTGTGAACGAAGCACTTAAATGGCGTGCACCGAAATTTCAGTCATATCTTGATATAACAGGCGTAATAAATACAGAAGTGACCTGCACGTCCGTGTGCTGCTATCAATATTCTGTACCGGAAGTTTCTTACTCGCCCTTTTGATTCATTTCTGCTCTCAACAAGTATATGTTAGCGTAGGGCCCCGCGGTTTTACGTGAAAAGACTTACGACGAAGGTCAGACTTAAATATTATATGAGCACACTTGCAGTATTCACGTGGTTATTGAACGCTTGTCTTTGTGTGGAGAGAGTGTGTGTGCTACGAGAGTGAGACGATCAGTATTAATTTTCCCCGACACTAACCGTCCGTGATTCGCGGGCAGACAGCTAAGACGCGTAACAATTCAAATGATCCAATCAAGAAAAAGAAAGTGGTTCTGAAATAGAGTTTTGGAACAGCTTGTCGTGAAATCTTATAGCGAAAAACAGGTACCCGTATAGGTACGTAATTAGACAATTAAAGTGGCCTAAACGCTATTCGTAAGGCTTCGCTCAGAAATACTAAATGGTTTTTGAAAGAACACAAAATTTTTTACATGGGGTACCAGGACGGAACGAGCTATGTAACGCTTGCAAGATGATCCACTCCGACACTTTAACTTAGTGACAAATAACACAATTGAAATAAATGTGATCTCGTGCGATCGGGTTAACGACTACGGCGTCAGCATGACGTTGAGTACGCACGGCGCATGCGCGAAGAGCGGGTGAGGGTCCGCGACGACTTTCCTGTAGTTCCAGGAGTGGGCGAAGATTTCCGGGCGGTGTGTACCGCGAATCTGATATGCTGGCGCGCTTAGTTTGAGGCCAAACGATGGACGTCGTCTACATCCGTCGTTTCAAGCCACAAAAGTGAATTACCAATTTCGTTTCTTACATTTCCTTCCAGTATCCGAAAGAAAATATTACTCGCTAAAGGAGACTCATTCAGGTAAACACCTACGCCCGATTTCCAGACAAAAACACCCATTGCTTTTTTTGTACTCGATCGGCATAGGCAAACGGCAGCCCAACGGTGCACGTATATATGCGCAGGGATTTTATTCAAAGCTTGTTTTGAAAAGCGTTGGTTTAATCTTGAACTAGTTTCAGCGCAGTAAATATTTTATTAACACGGGTGCAATTTATACTGCCGTAAATTTGCCATCAGCCGGAAATTGCTGCCAACATTAAGCAAAATTCGCTGGCACTTGTGACGTCACGTTTGTTACTACCAAGAACTGGTTTTGCTATTAATATTAACAGGATGACTATACACAAGGGTCGGCGTCGCGGGGTGGGCCCTGCCTCTAAGGGCGAGGTGCAGTGTGGGGGAGGATGGGAAGAGGGGGAGGGGGTAGCAAAGAGCAGAGAGGGGAGAGCCTGTGGCGACACGATCGGCGAGGGTGTAAGGGGGAGGGGGATGTTGATATATGGCCACTGGCGTCCCTCAGGACCCGGGAGGGGTTTGTTCGCGCCTTATCCCGGAGATTTGGGGGACTCGCGTTCCCTCATTACCAGATTGGTAATATTATAACTGCATCACCAGCCATTTGTCACGGGACACTGGCCACCACTCGGCGCAACAACGGCGCAACTCCACAAGATGTCGCGTGCCGACGGGCAACGCTTAAAGCACGATATCTAGATGTGTATATATATAGTTGAATCACCGTCCACAGACACCTTCCGCAGACAGCTTAGACAAACAACATTCCTGCGTCTATCTACATGTATTTTAAAGCGAACGTTCGAGTGGCGTGGAAAAGTTTGAGTGGTTCTTTTAACAACGAGGCCTTGAGGGCCGATTAATGTGAAACGGGGTGGATGTGGAGTACGGCCGGAATGCAAGGGTGGTAGGAAGCGAGATATCTCCGAGAAAACCCGCTCACCAGCGGTATCGTCCGGCACGATTCCCACACATCAAAATTTTGCAAATATTCCGCCGGTAATCGAACCCGGTTCGCCGTTGAGGGAGGCGAGTGCTCTAGCTGTTACGTCAACCGCGACGCAAACATTAGAATATTTGAATAAATGTTTTCTGCGGAAACGTAATTGCGTGTGTGATCGAGCGAGGTGGCTAAGTTGTAACAGAGAAGTCGTCTTCGAGAGGACCTGGGTTCGCTACCCGCGGTCCAGCCACGCGGATTTCGGACTTCCGCGGCTTGTCGGCATTCTTCCAGGCGAATTTCGGGAACGCGCCTTAATACAGGTCGTAAACGATCGCCTCTTCCACCTTAAACCGATTTATTTCCGGAGAATACAGATAATAAGAACTATCGTTACATTAATGGTTCTTGAATTTCACATCCGACCGTCGCTTGTACCATGTAGGCCACATGAGGTAGAAATACGCACAGTGGGCTGAGAGAAGAAACTAAACATTCTGCTAACTGTAAACCGACAACACCCGAAACTGTACCCACGTGTAGTCGTTTGTTTAAATATATGTCTTATTATTAATATCTAGAGTTATCCAATTTAAGAAAACTGTGGTTGTGCAAAGTGAACTTTCCGGCAATAGGGCCATTGNTTATTAATATCTAGAGTTATCCAATTTAAGAAAACTGTGGTTGTGCAAAGTGAACTTTCCGGCAATAGGGCCA
Organism: Clitarchus hookeri; assembly: GCA_002778355.1. Taxonomy (NCBI): domain Eukaryota; kingdom Metazoa; phylum Arthropoda; class Insecta; order Phasmatodea; family Phasmatidae; genus Clitarchus; species Clitarchus hookeri. The sequence goes on along the minus strand of NQII01001533.1, from coordinate 152,898 downwards.
TTGCTCTCATTTTTATCACGCCAAAGGTTTATTTTTGTGTAATATAGCTGATGGCTGCAATGGTGACTTGAACACACACTCTAGCAAATATATGAAAATAAGTTGCATCACCTTTCCATGCCCACATAATGAAGTATGTAAATTATTTAATTAGTTTATGCGTGTGATATACAGGGTTTAAGAGAAATGGATTTGAGTTCAGTAACAAGCAACTGGCACCGCTAATCTTCTTGAATTTCTCCTTGTTAATTACTGAAGTGCTACAAATTATTTGACAATCTACAGTCAAATACAAATAATTTAAACCCGATAATGTGAGGTAAACTATTTTTTTTTAAATCAAAAAAATTTTCATATAGCTTAGTTATATTTATTATCTCATGTCATTTTGACACATTACTTGACTTACTTTCCACTTACTTTCTACGTACAACTATTAATCAATATACGAATCTATCGCAAAAGAAAAAATTAAAAGGGATGAAAATAGTAGTTTTCATAATAATTGTATGCACGATACGACATCAATAAACAAGTGAGGGAACACAATGAGCCAAAAATATGACCCAAACCAAATTTTTTTATATAACTCTCTATTTAAATTTTCGATTAACAAAAAGGCCTACCTCATTAAAATAAGTGTTGGATAAAACAAGCCAAACAGAATCTGTACAATATTCTCATTTGCAAAAAAAATATGACCACGAAGGTGCCATCACAGGGTCACTGTGGGTAACGGCACAATACATGGTAATATGTGTAGAGGAAACAAAATATTGTAGCACACGAAGCATGTACTGCAGGGGACCAACACTTGTAAGATGCACGTAGTATGGCATTGGACCACCCGTAGCACGGAGGCAGGGGCGGTACGGTCGGACATGGAGGCATACACACGTATGAAGTTCTCCTGCAGACGGCGCAACTGAACCTCCAAAAACGCCGTAGTTGCCGCTGGCCGAAGTTGCCGTACAATCTGGTTCCTCCGATCATCACCCGTGGGGTGCGGGAATCGTAGGAAATGGCACCTCACACCATGACTACTCTCGTTGAGGCGGTGTGACGCTCTACAATGAAGCGTGCATCACGGCGCTTGCCAGGACGTCCCCAGACTCGAGTTAGGCGGTCGTCTGTCTCCNGCGGTGTGACGCTCTACAATGAAGCGTGCATCACGGCGCTTGCCAGGACGTCCCCAGACTCGAGTTAGGCGGTCGCCTGTCTCCAGACAGAGCCATGATTCATCGCTGAACACCACTCGTCCTCAATCCACTAGCTGCCATGCTGCCCGTTCCCGGCAGAACGCCGAACGTTCTAGGCTATGCTCACATCGTAATGGTAGACGTCGTAATGGACGCCGCACAACGACAGATCCAGTTGCCTGGATATGGTACTGGTGGACACAGGCGTATCCCCAGCCACCTTGACATGTCCATGGATGGTTCGTAGTGACATCCGTGGAGTGTTAACAATCCTGTCACACGATGAGACGATCCTGCCTGCTGGTGGTCTGCCGGGGTTGACCCGAGCCGTCTCGACGGGTGTGTGTACCCTCCTGTTCCCACCGCGTCCAACACCGACTCACAGTGCAGGCAGAACGGTTCAAGTGGCGATCAATACGCCGAGACGTCCAACCTGTTTCCTGGAGGCCGATGATGCGGCTCCCTCTCAAACTCATCCAGTTGGGCAAATACTTGTTAAGTGCGCTGTCGGGGCGTTCTGCGTGTTCACTGAACTTGGTAATGTGACTCACACTGTTACTAAGGTCTTATTCGGTGTCTTGCAGTAATAACTGATGGAGGGACATGTATGCCTCCTCGTGGCACGTCCGCCCAAGCAAACCGCATTATATTTAAATGAGGCACATGTCGAGTAACGACGATCCTGTGTGGCAACCTTCGTTGTGCTCGCGCGATTAGTTGATGGTGTTCAATTTTCTTTGCAAATGAGTGTAGTTCCAATTAGTTCCTTGATGTCATGTTTATGTATTGCTAATAACGAAACGTCGGCTACTGTTGCCATTGATGTTTGCGTCAAACAAGTCACAAGCGATGGGAGAATGAACCTGACTACCCAGAACATGTCTGGCCATGAAGCAGCAGGCTTTCTTCGCCTTCGGGTAGTCGTAGATTCGATCTCGGCTGGCATAATGGAGTGATTTTCGCCAAGTGATTTTCGGTTACCATGTTAGGAAAATGCTGCATGCTGTTTCTTAATATGAAACTGCCCTTGTCTTCACCTGTTAGCTTGAAATCCTGACTATAATTTTTTTGCACGAAAGTAAATGAATTTATTCGATTGTGCTGTATTTCCGGCTGCAGTCTCCTTTAATGAACTAGTTTGTTGCAAGCGTCATCTATGCAACTTACGAGTCTAGGGCATGCTATCATCACGGGGATGTTTCCTGTTGATGATGTTATTATGTGGTTATTTTGATGCGAACTACTTCTTCTCTGGTAAAGGAAATAAATTTGTTTACTATCCTCCTTATTTTCTTAGTTCTGCCGTTTCTCCATTGCTATTACTTGCTGGCCATCGGAACGAGGTACAAAGGGACACCTGCTTTATAAACCAGCCTTCTGATCGACAACGAATTGCTGCGAAACATTTCTGTTTGTTTCAGCTAGTCTTTTTTTCGCATTGGACAGATAAAATAAATCGCGCTTAGGTTATTACGACGTTGATCGGTTAGTTAGGTCCTGATAAAGTGAAAGAGCGAAATTGCCTTTAGGTCAGAGATGCCAGTGAAAAGTGGACTAAAAACCAGAGTCAGATTACACCCTATATTTGAATCTTTGGATTTCTGCCACTTTATAACAGCTGATATTTGAATGTAAGTGACTAACGTTCCTCTGACCTTATTGGTTGGTGTTTAGACTGGAGCCGTAGAAACACGTGGACAGAGATTGAAGATGAGGTAAACTGACTTTCGTCTTATGTGCATGTCACTGGCGTTGGATAATAGCCTACTAACAGTCAAAATGACGTTCAAACTAAAAATAATAAACACGTATTAAGTTTATTGTTATAGTGGGCTCATTGTTGTATAGAATACTTTTAACTAAATTTAATATATCCCAGTTGCATTAAAGCATGGTCAGAGGTAGAATAGTAATATTTCAAAACTCGTATACACGTATATAAAGCCTTAGTCTAAGCCACGTGATTTGACGTAGAGTGGATATGGAACAGCAATGTCACTGACTGCGCAGAACCAGTTTCCATGTCCCAACACCGAATTACTTTTCTGCCAACTCGACTGTCGTAAACGACGTGGATGGGATTTTAGGTTAGAACACTGGTTGATAAACAAGTTTGTATACTTTCTCTAACCAATTTGTAATGCATTTTGATTAAATTCAAATTGGCCTATGTATTTTATTCATACCAAAGTGCTCGTTTTTTTTTTTAAATTATGATATAAGCACATTCATCACTCTCGACCATATGACATTGGCAGTTGTATAAGTTTGGGATAGATCAATGTTGGGTACATGCACAGAAGACGAATAATTGGTCTACTCCATCTTTAGTCTACTGGTTTTGGGCAGTTTCAGTGGGAAAAACGTATTTCTGTAAAGAGATCATAAACTAAGCATGAGGTACGCTGATTTTAGTTTCCTGCACATGTCCCCAACATTGGCTCCAGCATTGCCAAAACCACTGTCAAATACGCGCGTGTTAATGTTAGTTTTAACCTCAAACCCACGCTTTAAAAAAATTAAAGAAATCTGCGACTTAACCATAGTATTTGCGTTACAGCATAGTCATATGTTGTGTACTATCATATAAAAATATTATTTTAGTGAACACTCTACTTGCCTCAGTAGAAGTCAAATGAAATTGACTGTTGAGTAAGAAGGAGAGCAGTTAAATGTTGGGACAAGTACGTGGTTAAATGCGCACTCTACCCTGTATTCCCTCTGCGACTAAGGGCGAAACCTTGGTGTAGCCGGGTGCATAACAGGACAGGAAATAGCGAGTTCCCGAACACAGAGAGTTGTAATGTTACTTGTTGTGAGACTGCATATTCCAGTCTCCTTTCTGTACACGCATAAATGTTACAGAGTAGTGGAAGTTATAATGATGGCAGTGATGTAATTAACTGGTGGTTCATGAACAATAGTGAAAGAAAAGACAAACGTTTCTTTGTTCATCCGATAATCAGGAATCAATCAACATTTCGTGAATATAACAGCCTGTCCTTCCAACTTAACGGCTAATCCAATAAATATATTGCATACAGAGTGATTCTAAAATCATGGGACAAACATTGAGGGGTGGTAGAGCTCACTAAAACANTTGGTGTAGCCGGGTGCATAACAGGACAGGAAATAGCGAGTTCCCGAACACAGAGAGTTGTAATGTTACTTGTTGTAAGACTGCATATTCCAGTCTCCTTTCTGTACACGCATAAATGTTACAGAGTAGTGGAAGTTATAATGATGGCAGTGATGTAATTAACTGGTGGTTCATGAACAATAGTGAAAGAAAAGACAAACGTTTCTTTGTTCATCCGATAATCAGGAACCAATCAAAATTTCGTGAATATAACAGCCTGTCCTTCCAACTTAATGGCTAATCTAATAAATATATTGCATACAGAGTGATTCTAAAATCATGGGACAAACATTGAGGGGTGGTAGAGCTCACTAAAACAAACAATTATTGTAAAGGAAAATATGGGTGGAAGTAACGCGTTGAGGTGCAAACACAAAAACATAACACATTAACGGAAACATTAAATGTTCATTAGCAGCATACTTAACGAGTGATTCCGTACAGAAAATGTTAAAACAGTTGCTGGAAATGCATCCACCAACAGTCACGCATGCTTGGCGACCTCTACATATGGCGTGATTGGCTGACAATGGTGGCGTGCGTGAAATACCCGGCGTATTTGAATCTGTTCGCCAATCACTCCGCCGACACTACCAAGCTTGCATTACTGTCGGTGGTAGCAATTTTGAGCAGTTATTATAAACATTGCTGTAGAATGGCATTTAGCGGCGACGTTGTAAATAAACAATGTGTTGCATTTCATGTGTTATTTTTGTGTTATGCCTCAACGCGTCACTCCCGCCCATATATTCCTATACAATAATTGTTTGTTTTAGTGAGATCTACCACCCCTCAATGTTTGTCCCATTATTTTAGAATTGTCCTGTATATAGGAGGCCGCTCTCGTATTTCTTCGATTAATTTGCTACGTACATCCATCGCGGAATTACGTCGGCACACCGCGCACGCCATTGCCAACGCATCGTGTTATAAGTATTACTATAACAACTGACTATCGTGCCGCCAGGGTTGGGTGACATTCGGCCGTCCAATAGCATATCGAGCGTCCGGATGACGAGCGAGGGTCTTAGCTTGGCAACCAAAGTATTTTGTTCCTTGTTTCCGCTTTTCTGCTCTGCTACCTGACCCGCTCCACTATGCGGTTTTCCCTTACATCCGGCAGTTGTCTACTGCGTAGCTGACATACGCACACTATAGTCTAATTCGCGGCATCTTCACACTTTCCGAATCAAACCTTTGAAAAAGCACCCCATTTACGACGTGTTTGGTTATTTTCTAAACATGTCATGTATCACAAGGGTTTTATAATTTTTTTTATATATAAAGGTACCTTATTTTCGGTTAAATTAAAATTTTGGTTTCAGTTTACATATAAATCATAGCATGTAATTTATAAATGATAGTTATTTAAAGCAGAGAGAATGTAGGTGTGTTGGTAATGCCTAGTAAGAAATAGTTCTCATGCAACATATTATTACACTGAGTGCGCACGAATAGGGTGCGTTGTCCCTTTGGTGTAATTTTATAGACTCTGTTACATAGAAAAAAGTCTAATTTTCTTGTGACAAAAAATTGCTAGTAAGGCGTTTGTTTAAATGACTATGTTGTAGTAAAATCAATAATGTTGTGTCAATGATAATAATGTTAGCCATTTTTACAAAGTATTATATTTCTTTACTGCTAACCTACTGTTGAAGAGTTATTGTTAATAACGCCTCTAAGTCATGTTGCGGCAACCAAAAGTTGTATTACGCTAAAAATAACAGAAAGAACAAAATATTTTGTGTTACTGCAACAGTAAACAAATGTCCAACCATAACAAATTCACACTGACGGCGTGTTGTAAAATGGCGCATAGTAGTGAACAGCGATAATCTTTGTAAAATGAAACCACTGTATTTAAATATTAAAGCATAGTATGAGAACTAAATGTAGCTTAGACCAGCTCTCAAGCCTTGCAAAGCAGTTTACGTGTGCCAGTTATGCATATACATATTTATGGAGCATAAAGTGTTTCCCCGTAATGGAAGAGAACTGCATTTTGTCGCTATGCTGTACGAATGTCCACAATCTGAAACGCAGCCAGACGTATAAACATAGAACAGTTGTTAGGCCGTCAGGTTCCGTAAAGTGAATCGCGTCAAGCACTCAAGACGCGGGTTCAAGTCCAATCTCACGCGTCATGTTTTATTACTTGGTAATATTTCTTCTTATGACAAATTAACAGCACTTAATTTATTTTACATCGGAATGTTTTTAAAGCAAAAAATTACAAGAAAATTTTTAACGCAAAATGTTAACATCAATTCAACAAAATATTTGTTTTGCCGCAACATAAATACTACATTTATGTTGACAGAACAGTAAGGAGTTAATGTTGTTACAAAAGTACTTAATGTTACACTGAAATTATTATTAACTTAACAGTATATTACATTAACTGCAACATTAGTTATTAACGGTTCACAGATATAATTATTGTTGTAGTGACATTAATACTGTTGTCACAACAATATACTTTTTCCTGTGTGTGCTTCGTTTGTGTGAGGCGTAGGAATATCCTGGAAGTAGAACTTCAGCAGGCCTTCAGAAAAGTAGGAAGTAACTGTGAATGGGCTATAGTCATTATTTCCTCTACGCACGCGGGGATACGTGTTGAGGTTATAGAGATTTGCTTGACACGGAAGGGGATGAAGTGCGATGGAGGTGCAGCAGTAGCGGGACACAAAGGTAGGGGTGAAAGTAAAACCACCGGCCAGCGGCAACGTCCGCTACGTTCCCAAATGCGAAAGTGGGAAGTGAACCCGCAGGGAATGTGGTCCGGATCGCGTGACGGGACGTTGACGCGCTTCGGCTGCTCTATTTGTCCTTCGGTAGGTAGGTTGGACTTATTTCGCAGACAGCGGGGTCTTTAGAGACGAATCAAGTTACTCAGAGAAGCTGGACCGGGGAAGTAATCCGCCATGGCCTGTGTGAAGAAACCAATCTATCATTCGCCTTGATTGGATTAGATTGGAATGGGCTTATTAAGGTTCCCCGTTGTTCAGCCTGAAGGCTCGTCAGAGAGCGGCTTATAAACTAACTTGTTACCTAACTTAGCTAGGATTCGAACGCAGAACCTCCCGCGCACCAGACCGGTGGCACACCAACTTACTGTGTCACGAGAGGTCGGCCCGCATTCGCCTGAAGTTATTTCGGAAAGCAGGGTGGCTGGGCCGGGAGTCGAACCCGGGTCCTCCCGAACGCGAGTCCAAAGCGCCGACTGTCTCGGTTTTGCTCTCCGGAATTGTTGTTGTCAGGGTAGGAGGAGGGAAATGGAGCGGTCGTGACTGGCCGGTGTGTCAAGTCGACCTCCGGGCTGGATACCCTCGGTCGCTGTCGGTGCACGTGGGGCCTGTGTTGCGGGGAAGATGGCAGCACCGGCGTGGCGCGGGGCCGGACCTAGTGGGGCGACAGCTAGCCGGACCGCGAGGCTAATTACCGCGGTCCACGCCCGAGGGACGCAGGGCTGGGGCGATGGCCGAGTTAATTATCGCGGCCAGTCACCACCCCCGCCGCAGGCCTAGCGCTGATCCGTCAAGGACCAGTAGGGGGGGGGGGGGCATTGTGAGAAGGGAGTTGCGATAACCCCCGCAGATCCTCTGCGCGTCCTCTGCATCTCGCAGGCAGAAATATTCGGCAGGGAACAAGTAGATGGCATCTACCCGAGGATTTATCTTCACGGCAAAAGGTTCTGGAGAGTAGAGTGAGCGCAGGAGTTTGCACGGGGTCTTGAGGGCCTAAGAGGGCGAAGCGACGTGAGTATGGAGCAGCGCCGGAATGCAAGGGCGGGGGAAACGGGAGATCCCAGAGAAAACCCGCCGATCACTGGCATCGTCCGGCACATTCCCCACGTGCGAAAATCAGG
>NQII01001533.1:122767-140924 GCA_002778355.1 Clitarchus hookeri | reverse complement strand
TTTTTTTTTTAACCTGAATATCACATCTCGGGAGTTGTGCCATGACCAGTATCCTTGATATTACCCTTCCCGTTCAACATCTGCACTGATACAAATGACAGAGAAAACACCTGATACTCCATCTGAAAGTAGAAGAAAATGTTCCACTTGATGTAAAGATGGGGCTCCACCGCACTTTACCCTTGCTGCACTACGTCATTTCGGCACAGTTATCTCCGAACTAGTGAACTTACAGAGGAGGATACATCAACTGGTCTGCATGCGCAGCCCTCCTGGACACTGTAGTCATATCTAACTTATGTGCAAAGAAAAATAATGGTGACCACACTTTGCTGGCATGGGAACCGTGCAGAACGGAGTACAACACTGCAAATGCGTCAAATAGCTTTTGTAGAGTGTCTGCATATTAAGTACGTTTTTACAGACAATAGGTGACAGTGTTTCCGTCTGATCATATGTTGGTAACAACACATACAGTCAATACTAAGCGCATGACAAGNGACAATAGGTGACAGTGTTTCCGTCTGATCATATGTTGGTAACAACACATACAGTCAATACTAAGCGCATGACAAGTTCGGTGCAATGAACACGTGTGTTGCGTAACTTTCCCTTTCGCGTCTACAGGCCAGAATACTGTATATGAAGTGTTTGCGATATGGGTTTCCTTATATCATTATGTGATATTTTAAATATTTGTTGNGGCCAGAATACTGTATATGAAGTGTTTGCGATATGGGTTTCCTTATATCATTATGTGATATTTTAAATATTTGTTGTATTAATTCCGACTCTCTGAAAACATATCTGGGAAATATCACCAACTCCTAGCGTCGGCAGCATATGAATGTCAATTCTGCGAAGATGCGCCTATATTTTAACATCAAACACAAACACGAGTTATTTATATGAAATATTACATGCGCACGGAATAATAAGTTAAATTAAAATTCATAAATTATTTTGCTAAATATTACAGTTAAGCTCAATGTGAGAAAATGGTTTTTTAAATAAGTTCTGTGAGCAGATAGTGCACGTAATTAAGACAATACAATGTGACCAACTCATTCATCCGTAAAGGACCACATTTTATTTATCTTATTTTCCTGAATGTCTTTATTGCNATATATATATATATATATATATATATATATATATAGAATGTAGGCAAACTGAAAGAGTTCGCAGCTATCGAAAACTAATGGTAAAACAAAATATGAATAGTTTTCAAAGTCTGCTTTGAATTCAAGATGTGCCCATGTACGACGAAAAGACCATAATCACACAATATTTTATATTCAACAAATAAATGCAGAGAGTACTCGTGACACGAACAACATACAAAGGCCACAAACAACACAAAACAAGTGGCACAAAAAAAANTAAATGCAGAGAGTACTCGTGACACGAACAACATACAAAGGCCACAAACAACACAAAACAAGTGGCACAAAAAAAAAGAAACTTAATTAAAAAACAAAGAACCCTGCAAACGACGACAAATGTATAGATATAGATAGGATGAGATATAACCGAAACAATTCAGCTGTGTAGTTGTACATGTGCACAACACAGGAAATGTAATACACAGGATTTTACTGTTGTTGTTGTTGTTGTTGTTGTTGTTGTTGGCTATTGTCACCAGCAGATAAATTACAGGCAATTTACGGTGAAACTATTTGAGCCNTAAATGCAGAGAGTACTCGTGACACGAACAACATACAAAGGCCACAAACAACACAAAACAAGTGGCACAAAAAAAAGAAACTTAATTAAAAAACAAAGAACCCTGCAAACGACGACAAATGTATAGATATAGATAGGAAGAGATATTACCGAAACAATTCAGCTGTGTAGTTGTACATGTGCACAACACAGGAAATGTAATACACAGGATTTTACTGTTGTTGTTGTTGTTGTTGGCTATTGTCACCAGCAGATAAATTACAGGCAATTTACGGTGAAACTATTTGAGCCGAAGCGTGCAGAAAGACTTGGGCCAGTGTAACGCCCTCACTACGAACTGTAATACTGAAGGTGNCGAAGAGTGCAGAAAGACTTGGGCCAGTGTAACGCCCTCACTACGAACTGTAATACTGAAGGTGTACTCACCAATGAGGGAGTGCGCAGAGCATCCAGTTTCAGAGCTACGTGTTGGTACAACTTTTCAGATCTGCGCCAACTATAGCACACGCCACAAAGAGGAATAATATAAAAAAAAATGGTAAACACTAAATTTCTTTAAAAGCACCGACTGTAAAAATTGAGAATGAAATGAAGTTCCGAAGAACACAGTCACGGGGGCGAGATGGCCATGCGCCATCTTGAATTCTCAGCTGAATACAAAGTGCCCTAATGAAGTTAGGCTCGTGAAACACACAAAGTACTGGTCACGCAAAAGACGAATTAAAAGACCAAACAGTGGCCGATAGATGCCGTGGGCTATTCGGAAGAGACCAATTATGCCCAAGTATCACATGGGTGGGAGTAAACATCACGTAAATAGAAGGCCTTTTTTTTTTTTTTTTTTTTTTTTTTTTTNTTAGTGGATGGATTAGCTTGAACAAGTGATATGAAACGCAGTCGCACGACGAGTTACAAAAAGGAAGCAAGCAGAAGAATGTAACATCCGGCTGGCAAACAAAAGCAAAACAAAAAAGCATCTCGGTTGGGCGACTGAAGGGATTCTAAATGTAGTTTCAAAACCACAGTAAGAAATTAACTCAAACCAAATCAACGAGCAAAATATTAAAACCACAAAACAGTGACAAATAGTAATTAAATAAACATAAATATGTAAATAAATGTCTATATTCTCTTTGAAATACAAATTAAAATAAAAAATTTTACCTTTTTACAAGTTGTGCCATAAATAAATACCAGACAAATATAACTCGGTTGGTAATTTAATACATCTTCGATTGCTCAATTTGACAATAATAGATGTTACTGCATATTTAACAGCACAGTTTTATATTTAATGCAAAACGTACAGCTTCTGATTTTTTGTGAGAAACTGAAAAAAAAAAAAAAAAAANTGGATTGAGTCCTCCTAGAATCGAGCCTGGTTCCCCGTCGTGTGAGCTAGTGGTACGACCACTATACCACCGCGACCATCGAAAAGAGAGAGGATTCACTGAAAAATAACTTGAGCTGTTATACATTGGCACCAACGTCATCTTCATTTTTCAGTCTACATCTTAAAAAATGACAGAATGGTGAACGAGCTTGTTGAAAATTTACTTCCATGTATAAACTTGTAAGCTCTTTAAATACTTTAACTGACATAAAGTGACTGACTTTCGCTCATTCAGAAAATCAACTGCAAATATCTATAGATTAAATTTTCCTGACGGCAAAGGGACATAGAATAAATAAGTTCGTCAAATAAGACTAAAATAACAAAATCTTCGCATTCAAAATTAACATCCCTATTTGCACGAAACTCGTTATTAATACTACTATTGTAAAGCTTAGTATTGTATTTTCATTCTATGCGGCAGCAAAGAGAAATTAAAAGCAGCAGACATGTATCAATGAACTTCTGCAACTCATCGTCGGCGTCACGTTAATAAAACTGACAGACTGTGATTAATTTCTGGACGTTCAACACATTCGACGATAATATAAAAAGAACATTAATTTTAGAATGCGTTTGTTTTCGTTTAAAATTCTCACTACACCTATTATGCGCACGGGTTTAAAATCGTGAAGACAGGTTTCAGATGGACTGTGTTGTTTTTAACACCATGGCTGAAAGAAAAAAAACAAACAAAAAAAACATGTTTTAGTAATGCTTGGACATCTCGCACCTGACACAACTTAAAGGTGGAGACTTTTGTAATGCNTTAACACCACGGCTGAAAGAAAAAAAAAAAAAACAAAAAAAACATGTTTTAGTAATGCTTGGACATCTCGCACCTGACACAACTTAAAGGTGGAGACTTTTGTAATGCGCCTCTTTATCCCCCTCCCTGCCCTCCGGCTCTATCCATTTAATTTAGCGCCCTGATTTGTATTCGACCCCCCTCTAAATCCATTGTCCGTGATAAGTAAAACAGCTAAGAGAAAGCTGGAGCGACGAAGCGGCTCTGCTCCGATGGGAATTTGTTTATCGGGATGGTGACGTCATGACGGATGCGACAGCAGCTGCTGCGCTCTGCGGGGTGGTGTGTGAACCTCGGAGCCGGTCCCCATCTGCCGCCGCTGCGAAAATCTCTCTTTAATCCTTTTCGCATAAATCCAGGGGTCATGCGGAGGAGGGGGGGAAGGAGGGGGTGGACGATGGCCACTTGCGAAGGGGTTGTCGGAGAGGGGCAGAAGGGGGGGGGGGGAAGTGCGGACAGTAATCTAAACGAGCAGCAACTATAAACAACGCCCTGCCAAAATTCAAATATCTCTTACCCAAATATCCCACCCTAGCGCAAAGCGTGGACTTTCGGGCTTTACTGTCTGGCTCTTAGCCCTGGGTTACCGTGCTGTCTTAACTGCACGGCAAGGAAATTTAATATGATTTTGTCCAGTTTCTATGGCAAATAACCAAATAAAACAGAATTTGACTATTTTCTAACAGACTCCGAGTCCAGGCGATAACAACCCGCATTCCGCGGCGTAGCGGAGCACAACATCAAACATGCAAAGCGCCGAGGACTCAGAGATAGGTAAAGCGGGCCGCGAAGATACAGTGGTTAGAATACTCGCCTTCCACCCGGGCGAACCGGGTTCGATTCCCGACGGGGTCGCTCCCGGATTTTCGCATGTGCGAATCGTGCCGAACGATGCCGCTGGTTGGCCGGTTTTCTCGGGGATCTCCCGTTTTCCCCGCCCTCGCATTCCGGTGTTGCTCCATACTCACCTCACTTCACCCTCTTCGGTTCTCAAGACCTCGATGTAAAGAGCCGCCCAAATCTCTCCACTCGGAGATAAGTAACCATTTGGTCAAGTGACGCAATATGGCATCTGCTAAAACTTCCTCCACGAACACGCTAATGAAGGAGCCAGGAACGGAGGTCTTTTTCCTGCGGGGAGGACCTCCATCACAGAAGGTGTCTTGACGGTTCCTGCGCGCTGCTGTTACGCAAGGCCCCGGTCTGCAGGTCCTTCCGCAAGGACACCACATGTCTAGTGAACTATAACACCGAGCAAGAATAAAATGCTGAAGTTGTCAACACGTGGGTCAAACAGAAGTCAGGGCATTCCTTTGAAACTGCGACAATATAGAAGCAGATCCCGACACCAGTGCACAACGGGAGGCAATAAGAAGTAATGACGACAGAACACATGTGGATAGGAGGGGAGAGTGTGCAGGACTGCGAGGAAGATACCCGGGGCAGATGGCGAGAGTCCATTGATGACCAGACCATGAGAAAAGGGGGGGGGGTTCCCTCTGGGTGGCGAGTCTAGCAGAATGCGAGACCACGTGAGTTTCTTTCCTTCACATGCTCCTTCTACATTAATATAACCCTCCGTACCATCAATCCTTCTCTCCCGTTGGCCCCACACCAGGACAGGACACTATGAAAAGTAGCTAAATTAAACCCGCCACCATAAAAAAAAGCCGCAACAAGCACGCTATCAACGTTACGCATGTAACTACACCATATTGTCAAACGCACGGGAAAAGGAATCTTGGTGTAACCTCCAATGCCAAATAAAAACTCTTGCCAAGGTTTCAAGTTTAGCAGATTCACTGCCAATTAATTAACACCTGGAAAAAACCAAGTGTAAAATAAACTCCAAAGCGCATATCTGACGCTAACAAATCATAGTAATCTTTATGGCCAGACAAATCAGTCCATGGTGCGTCAAGTTGATGTGAAATCCTTCTCGAGCTTTGCATACCTGTAGTGCATGGTACGTATCCCTTTCCACTTAATAGTCTTGTAGGAGTTAGGGTATAAGAGTGTGGGCCCCACCTTCATCGCCGACCTCGCAACGTATTGACCACGCGTGCAACTCGCGGAAGTGAACATGGTGAGTGAACTGTAACCTAGTTAGATATGTGTTATTAGTAGAGACCTGAAAAATTCACGGATTCCTTTAGAGACAAACTAGAATTCAAAACATATGCGTTTATATAAATTTAGCCATTGGTCCACGCGGTATTTGACACTTCCTGAAGAATGCTGGCCCAATCGTCGCCTTCCCCTGTGACAGCAGACAACCAATGTGCATTTTATATCAGCATATTTCTACATAAGACTGTATAGTCTAGGCTGCAGGTCATTGAACGCGCGAATTTTTCCGGTTTCTAGTTATTAGGACCACATGTTTTTCGCGAATTTATTTATGCACAGACTATATTTCAATTTCTTACGCGCAAGTGTGCAAAATTTATTTTGTCTGTTGGATGTGCAAGTCTGTGTGAGAACGCATTTTCTACTCGACTGGGCCAATCTGAAAAAAAAGTTACCNTTTGTCTGTTGGATGTGCAAGTCTGTGTGAGAACGCATTTTCTACTCGACTGGGCCAATCTGAAAAAAAAGTTACCACGATATTGGACGTCCGTGATTGGTTGGCGGACTCCTAAGACGCGTGCGAGTTAAAAATGTTCCAATCGCGACGCCGGTTTCGAACTAACGTGTTTTGGGGTACGACTAGTCGCGAGACATGTTCGCGAATAACAGGTGGCACTAGTGATGGTCTTTGCGTAGGCTTCTGCAATTATCTACGTTCCACGCCAACATTAGGTGTGTTAGCCCCTTCAGGGCATAGTTGCTGTCTGCATAGAACTTATCTATCGACGATGCTTACAATAATTGTTGGACTGGAGTAAAAGACGTTGCCCGCCTACCTGGGGCTATTTTCCGCGTTTGAGGTCGAGAAATGATAAGGGCGATGCTGCCATGCGCATCAAGCACGCCATCGCCTCTACGCGCAGGGCTCTGAACTAGCGTGCCGTTTTCTCGTCGTGCTGCGTCTGCCTNGCATCAAGCACGCCATCGCCTCTACGCGCAGGGCTCTGAACTAGCGTGCCGTTTTCTCGTCGTGCTGCGTCTGCCTATAGGGATTTTATCGTTTTATAGGTGGTAAATCCGTAGCAGCGTTCAATGCAAGACCCGTGAGTACTTTTGTAAGTATTTTCAGATAAAAAGTTTTGAACGAGCGGTTTCCAGCTGCATTGGAGTGCTCCGAAGTGGTGTTTGCGATGTGCGTGACGTCATAAAAGTACTTAGCAGGCCCCGTCAGTGCGTTCTCTTTTCATAGATCGGCACAGTGAACACCCGTTTAATATTCTTGTGAAAAAAACGTGTATTTCAAACTCACTGCAGCCCATTTCAAGGTTCATTTAGACAGGCCCCTTAAGCAGTTAGCGCTTTATTAAAAGACAGATGTTTGTTTAGTTAAATTGAAGTAATCATCATGTAGATGAACATACGATAAAACCAGAGAACTTAGAAAGACCGTATATTTCTTATTGTAATATTTAAAAATAAATAGATAAGCTATACTGCACATATATTGATAAACTATACAAAATGTATTTATTACATGAGAGGAAAAAACATTAATATTAACTTATTTATAGTTGAAACAGATATATTCAATGGTTGCACCACAAAATTTGGCATGGTAGCAGTACCATACGTTGTACATTCAAACAGTTCGTCCTTTTAACACCTTTTTCTCTATCTCTTCAGCCATCCCGGTTTTCTTTTTCGTTTACTATTATTGCCCCAAGGTCTGAGGCATATGAAATGATGTGAAGCATCGGTTGACTGTTGTGACTGAACGTGGAGATATTGTTCACACATATACATCGATATCTATGTGGCTGTTGATAATGGCGTTGTCGAAGTCACTTTAAAATACAGGAGTAAATAACGTCAAGATGAACTCCGACGAGCAACATGCCACCGTGTTATATGACTTGCACTGTGTGTCTTCCGGTGTCTCAAATTAACGTTTATACTTTCAGTCAACAACAGAAGAATCAATAAATACATTAGGACGTGACTGCTTGTATTTGGCGCTGTAAGGATAACGGCGAGGGGATGAGAGATCGTGCAGTCACTCTATTGTTGTCAGTTCCGTTTGCAACCACGGATGGCAGCACTACAACTGTAGGGCGAATGGCGTAGGTGACAAGGTTTTCTTTCGAGTAATGTATGTGGATTTTTGGAAATAGGAGAACATGATTGAGGGGCAGAGACAATGGAGGTCAGAACTCGATACTGCGTCACCGCCGCGTGTGACAACGACACGATTACGTGATAAGTTGGAAAGGGACGAAACTGTGTGTGATGTGAAGAAGCGAATGTGATGAAGGAATAGAACGACAACCGACAAAGGAAGTGTTGGGGCATTGTTGCACACATTCACACATTCCTCCGGGAAGTCAAGGTCCGTGCGGCAAGCTGTCAGGTGTCAGTAAATAAAGTGTTCATCGCATTTTAAAGCAAGTAAAGCGGTGGCCCTACATCCCAACGTTACTTCACGCTATGAACTAAGACGACCACACAGTCGCGTTGAATTTTGTGAGTGGGTTGTGAACATGTTGTTATGGTGTGATCAGGCCTTAGTTGAACGACTTGCCTGATCACACCTTCAAACATTAAACCTGTAAACGAGCGGGATTGCAACGCCACCATTTGGTCGTCGATCGTTGCGAAAGAAGAAAGTTGCAGAAATCCAGTATCTGACTCGCAGTAAATTCCTGTGTAAGCAGGACTATCGCTTCCACATTTTAAATGAGACCACTATTTGCAGGAAGCTTTTTGTATCCAGTCGTCTCCAGGCTTGGAAGATGAATATGGCAAATTAAGCATAGGGTATCTTCATATTCTGCCTTTCTTTATAGGTGTACCATCCTTTTTTCGTCGAAACCCCTTCTTGTAACTTTTTACCTGGTTTTGCTTGGTGGTAATACTTGCAGTGACGTGGAATACACAGCAAATTATATCTTATAAGATGTTGATATATTTTGTTGCCGCCTTCCCAAATATAAAAAAAGTCCTAACATTTACGATACATGTTTTAAGGCAATGAAATCTCATGCAGTATATAATAATTAACTTAAGTATTTGGAAAAAAAAAATTTACGGCCCTCTTACTGGAAAAATTTTAGTTATGCGTAACACTGTATGGTTTTTCACGTTGGTCTCGAAATTTTGAAGGGTACAAATTTTTATAAGAATTTTTTTGCAGAATAGCTACAGTTGCTACCTCTGCAGAGTATTGAGAAATATTTTGCATTATCGTATAAAGAAATATTTAGAAGGTTTTATTTTAAAAAAATCTGTAATGTTAAAAAAAAAGCTGTATTAACTTTCAACCCGTATCCCAGGCGACGCCGTTGTACTGCATTTTTGTCACGATACACAGAAGAAGAGAACCCACAATCAGTTGTGAAGAACGAATTTATATCCCCTTTTGGTGAATAAATAACACATAAATCCAAACAAATATAAAAACGTTCATCCGCGCTACGTGACTTCAAACAACCAAAATATTTACTTTCTGCTATTAAAAAAAAAAGTTTTTTTTAATAACGTTTAACACCGTGGCAGTCATATCGGTAAACAAACGCACGGGCCGAGGGCAACACACGGACATTTCCCCTCCTCCACAGAGACAAACATGCGCATGCACGTTGCAACTCGATCTCAACTGCCTCGACATGTTCCTGTGTCAACTTACCCCGGTTTACCCTAGGTCAAAAATAAATGAAATACTTAAAATTAAACTTGCAGAAGTTTCGTGATTTTTCTCGAGACGTTTAAACGTGCACACACGCGTGATTTAAATAGAGAGATACATTGCGTGACCAGATGTCACCAGGTGATGCGCGCTGTTGGTTTCTAAGGCACTGGCCGTGTAGCCAATAGGATGGCAGGCGTTCCTTTGCTCTTTTGACCATCGTGGTAATGCTCTTCACTAACTTCTGGTACACGACTGGCAGAATTCGTTTCTATAATTCCGGTAGAATAGTGAGTAAGTGACGTCTGTCTATTAGTCAAGTTGGTATGGTGACGTCTGTCTATTAGTCAAGTTGGTATGGTGATGTCTGTCTATTAGTCAAGTTGGTATGGTGACGTCTGCCTATTAGTCAAGTTGGTATGGTGACGTCTGCCTAGTAGTCAAGTTGGTATGGTGATGTCTGTCTATTAGTCAAGTTGGTATGGTAACGTCTGTCTATTAGTCAAGTTGGTATGGTGACGTCTGCCTATTAGTCAAGTTGGTATGGTGATGTCTGTCTATTAGTCAAGTTGGTATGGCACACAAACGAGGCTCCAACTCATCCCGGAAGATGTTCTACTGGATTCAAATCGAAGTTTTTAACGGGTCAGTTAAGCAGTCCCTACTGATTTTTCTCAAACCGCTATGCAATGTTTTATGTTTTATGGTGAATTATCGTTTTCGTTCCTATAAAATTAAGGATAATTTTTACCTGTTTCCACACTGTGGGAAGCGTGCAATTTTCCAAAATGTCTCGGTGCATGTCAGTGTTTTTAGAACCATTGATTAAAATTAATGGCTTAACAATTTCAATACGATGCCCAAATACAGTATGGGCAACTATTTATTAGCAATCCCCGACTTTTCAAAAGTCATGCACCTACCTCTTCAATTTAGTTATTTACTTTGGTAAACAATGAGCATAAAATAAGTTATCTCTCCTTCAAAAAATATTATATTTCGGCAGAATACAACCTTTTATCTATAAAATACGTACGTGAACACGATGAACTTATAAACATTAACCTTAAGTGCGATTAGTGTTACAGGTGCGCGTGAAGCGAGCAACACACTTCAACATAGTGCACCAATAACAGACATTCGTCGGCACAGCTGACGAGTTGTGAGTGGGCGAGAATAATGGAGACATGATGTAAGCAGAGTACAACAGCCAATCAGGTGTTCATTTCTTCTCAGGCACATATGGATGATTTGCACCAAGCCAGTTGCAAATAATGATTCCAGTGCGTCATTAGGCTCGGTGTCTAAAGTGTTGACCCCAGATCAAGCAAAACAGTCCCAGAATCCCGAGACAATTCGTCTACCATCACCAAATTTCTCTGACGGCAAAACACAATCATGTAAAGATCATCCTGGTCCACACGCGTCCATCCACAGGTGCCCAAATCATGTCAATCACTCATCGGGTGATCATACTTCGTTGCACTGCTTCACAGTCCAATGGCTGTGTTGCTCGCACCATTCCAAACAATGTTTAGCAACAAAGCGCTTTTACATCTCGGCAAAGATTCCTTCCTGCCTTTGATCACACGAAAGTCCTCTGGAGACGTTGACAAGGTTTCCCACGACTTGCTGGCACAACACTCTTCACAATTCACCAGTCCCTGTAAGTTTTTGAGAAGTATCTGTGACGGAATTTCGGGATATGTGCCCCGACAAGAGCACACGTGCTCTTTTCAAAATCACGTAAGTCTGTGCGATGACCCGTGTCAGTAATTGCGTGTATTTCAAGCGTTTGTATCTCCGCTTATAAAGCGTTTTACTGGGCAACTTCACAAACGTTTTACTGGGCAACTTCACTGGGAAGAAATACGTGTCCAGAGACTTTTCCGCAGGATGTATCAATCTCTCTGAAGAGATGTTGCAACTGCACATTCAAAAGACGCTTTATTTCGAACCGTTATTTAAAAACTTATGTTTGCTTATAAAGTTTTTTACTTTGAACTATTAATACCCTACAGACTCCGAAAGTATCAATTTCACAGTAACATAACAAAACAACGCAGATTGATAAGAAAAGATGGAGATATCATGAATTGGCAACCATTTAGTTAAACACAACTTCCTCGCTGATATTTTAGAATTATTCAGCACTACAGCACCTTGTGATATAAATTCTTCGTGGTTAACTGAGTTCTTTTAAATTCGATCTTTGGGAAATGTCACTGTTACTGCTGCATACATTTCAATGGACGCGCTGACTGGCATGCCCGCAGTAAAGTTGGTAACGGCCGAAAGTAGTCACACGCCATAAAGTTGACTTAAATGCGTTTGGTAAACATTTGTGAATACAAAAATTATTTATTTAGTTTGCTGTTTTTTTTTATTCAAATAAGTGTACGAAGTGGCAAATTTGTAAAATATCTACTTTTATAATAATTTCACAGTTTCACTTAACCGGCGGAAGAATAAAGTGATCAGACCCATGACAATGATAACTTTACATAAGGAGTAAGAATATACATTGTGCATCCAAGTAGGTCTTGAGCACAGTTTGCTAAAGTTCTCAGTTCACCCGAAAAACTGCCTATAACTTGGCCTATTGTCACAGTGCTAGCTGAAGTCTCGCGGTCTTCACCACGTCCGTGCATCATTATCATGATCGCCTTTCTTGTTTTGTTTGAGAATTTTGTATTGGTAAAGGTGGTATCATATGCACCTATTATGTTTCTTTTTCCTGTAAAACTTTTACTTTTAATTTTGTGTTCAGATTTTCATGAAAACTTCAACTAAACTTTCTATAGGAACACTATAAAGTGTTAGCCATTCCAAAAATATTTTTTGGTATAAAATAAAAATCGCAAAACTAATCACTTTTTTGAAAGAACAATAATCCTAGGTGATGGTATTATGAGCCCCTGGTAAAAATTAACAAAACATTACCTGAAAAAATATTTTTTTAAATTTTGTTTATGCAAACATTTTGTTAATTTTTTAAGTATATTAAGAGATATTATGGAAAGTCTATGTAATTAATTGTCTATTTTCAAAAGTTACGTACATAGAAGTCATTTCCACACCCAGGGCACTGGCTGTGATTCCACATTTCGCAGATAACACACTGCACTCAAAGTTCTGCACGATGATCTGCCGAAAATAGACCTTCGAAAAACAGTCAAACTGGGCCATCTTCATAACCAGGATTCGCCTCTCCGATTGGTGTTTCTAGAACTTCGGAAAAGAATAAAAATGCTCTCCTTAGCCAGGGCTTTCCACTCCAATTGGTGCTTCTAAGACAGATTCCCCAGAACCAATGTCTCATTCACAGGATTCCGGATCGGATTCTTCTAAGAACCTTCTTGTAACAGTTTTCGTTTGTCACTTCTTGTTTGGTGGTGGAACTACGGTTCGATTTTTATTCTTGAGCTGTCGTTTTCCTTCAGATGCGTTTTACCTCTTCCTTCATTCCTCAGCAATCATCAGAGCATTTTTTGTAGAATGAGCTTTCTTTTGGCATTTTTTGTTGGGCCCTACTACAGTTCTTGGCATCAAAAATAGAAATATAAACCACTCCTGCAATGTGTATAAGCCCCTTAAAATTAGAGAGTTCTTATAACAAGCTCGGTTGGGGCTCATTTTACGACCATCGTCATTTTAGAAATCAAACATTCATAATTACTCTCTGATACATAAAAAATTACATTGTACTTGCTGGAAAAAAAATCTCCTGAACCTGCTTTATTATATGTAATAAGGACTGTGGATAGATACAGTTACATATATAGTGTAATTCAAAGCATAACACTCATCTTTCTAACTTTTGACCACGGGGGGAAACAAAACGCACTGCCACTTACGAATGCACAGCAGTTACTGAGTGAGAGCAGTCTAGCGGCGAAACATTGAACTAATACTAGTAGTTTTCCTCCTGGTCTCGGGGTTAGTGCGCTATATGAAGAGATATTGAAGGGACTTTTATTATCTGCATGGCTCATACAACCACCTTTACCCCTAACAGTTTTGTTTTCCGCTAAGGAGTTGATTGCGAGAATGCTGCTAGCCCTGAAGCATCAAAGCAGTCTTTCTCTCATGTACTTCGTTTATACAATAGGCCTTCGCTACTCCTTAATTAATTTCGAAATGAAGCCTGCATGACTTGTGTTGTGATCACGTGAGCAATTACTATGATAGCTGGAGCGATAACTGAATACTTGGTGTGACAAATGCTACCCATCTTAGTTTTTGTCACAGCATCTGCTTTTATACAAGCGCAGTACGCTCATGCCACTGTCATTGCTGCTTCGGGAAGAAAGGAAATACTTTTTGGTCACATTGTCTTTGCAAGCATCAGAAATGGCTGACAGTCATAGAACCTGCATAAAACTGCAGTGATACGGGCTAGTGTAAGTTCCTTTCCCCCAACAATTCAGTTGTTTTCAAGCGCGGATGATCTTCGAGGATTCCCCGTATATATTCCTGTAGTACGTCAGCAACTTGACAAAGACATGTTACTTGTTTCTGCGTAACGATGAGAAACGTCCGTGCGTATTCGGGATGGTAGTTTCACAAAACACGTTCGTTAATGAAGTCCTGCGTGTCTGAAGCGGTTAATTAAGTACGGAATTCAGCAGAAAACTGTATACAGTGTTTGCCAGCCTTTAACCTGCTCTATCCACTGCGATCCGTTCAGTTTGGAAGGCAGCAAGCGCCCGTCGTCAAAGTTATTCGGGATCATTTAGGCACACAAGCTCCCTCGTCACGGCAAAGTGGCAAGACCAGCCTGAGACAGAGAAGGTTACAGTTTGGGTCTCACGTCGCACGATCATGGCCTTTGTTCGAACGTGGTTAACTAAAGGCCGGGTAGGGTAGACTGAGTACGGTTGTAACAATTTTGATTTGATCGCCCGTAGCATTGCCATTCTGGCTGTAAACAACAAATAAGTCGCTTGACATAGAACAGTACTCATGTGTCTTCACATTTATATTAAACTGATAGGCCTAGATGCAGTAGTTGCCAGACAGGAGACGTTTCATAAAACATGTGCCACTGTTACAACTGACCCCATGCCAAGGACGGTTGTAACAGTGATGGTGGTCAGTTGAAACATACACAAATAATACACAATGCACGCGTTTCAATCAGTTTTATTACTAACAAATCACATGTGAGTACTTTTACATTATTTAAGGTTAATATGGCACCATTTTAGTAAAATTTTAAACAGTCTTCTTTAATCACTTTATAACATTTAACCTTTTTCAAGTTAACGTCGTATTTAAAAAAATCTGAGGCTGGTAAAATAGTATCTAATCAAACAAAACAACTTCTAAATGGAGGTATCTTTAATTTGTATTTAACGGCGAGTTCAAGTGTTAACTTTCTTACGTCTTTAATAGAAATACCGAAGTATATATCTGCACAACGGATGAGGTATTTGGCGAGTAGATGTTCTTGATCTTCCGAAAAGACTCTGTTATGAGCTACAAATCCCATACTAATATTTTCTGCCTCGGCACCTTCGTTCGTGGCATCTCTCTTTCGTATGTATCGTAGCAGAGAGACGTGGTTAACTCTGTAGAACTCTGCTGCTCGTCCCAAAGAACTCCCACTTTTAACTTCGTCGTATGCATCCTTGTAACGTGATATGTCGCTTACACCTCTCGATGTCTTCCTGACACGTTTCCTGGGCATCTACAATGTAAAACAAAAATAGTACTTATGTTACATCCGTACCCACACAAAAAATGTTACAACCGTCTCCACCCCTCCCCCCTCCCAATGTGCCAGTGAAATGGTCTCAGAGGCGAGAGAAAATAACCTACACAAGAATTAATTACTGTTTACTTACCTCTTAAGTCCACCAAGTACGTAGGAAAAATTTGAAAACGTAAATTATAATATTAACGAAGCGACTCAAGAAAGAAATCGATTAAAAATACTTACTTTTGGGTGACAAACCACAATAGGTCCCTCTACAAGCGAACAACACTGCCGAGCAGGTCCGTGCAGGCAAGTCGCGTGTATTTCCCCCTTGTACCCCTCACCGAGCAGTGGAGAGTTCTGCGAACATTCGAGTTGTTACAACCGTACCCAGTCTCCCCTACGCTTTCTTGTTCCCCACTCGCCTATGCACTTTCTGGGTAAAGTATGGGGTATAAGAGTGTTTTCCTTTTCTTACTTGTTAATTTCCTTCTTTCGTTTGGCCTTTTGGTTTGCTACCGGGACCACGTGACTTTTCCACCCCTTTGATTTTATGATATTGCGTCTGCATCCAGTTAGTCTGGGGTAGTGGTGCGGCGCGGTTAACCTGTCATCCACCAAGTTCCCAAACTTCCCGGTATGTATTCTACTTTATGTAAATGCCATTATATAGCGGCACTAACTACTCGACTAATTAACTGATATTCTACTTCAGATTGACTCCCTCTACGTCGACATCCAGCGGAGTGGGGGGGGGGGCATCCGGACAGGTTCACAATTGTGGACGGGAACTTACGAAGCGACGGGTGTGCAGCGGTGCTCAGAACTGTGTCTTTGTCGGAGACTTCTCGCGCTAGGCTGCTGGCCACGTGAGCTCGACGCATGGGCTGGCACGGCCTGCGAGGACCCGGTGAGGGGTAATACACGGGTGCCCTGTCCCGTAGGGTATTATTTACCCGCACTCACTCCCGCTGGTTTTCCGTCTCCATATGCGACGATTTTCCTTAATTTTATCTTGTCATTTTCATATTCTAATATTTACTGCAATGTGGGCTCTTCGTCCTGTAGGATTTCCCTGTCCAATATTCCCAAATAATAATCTTTATTGTCCCTCTTTACTGTATTCCATTCCTTTTTCCTTTTTTCGCGTTCTTTACACATTCACGCATTAGACTTGTCCCGCGATTAGGTCAATGGTAGTGCGGGCACCAAGTCCTGCAGAATACACCATTCCTTCCTTAGTAATTCCTTTAGTTACTAGTCGCTTCCTTTTCCTTAAGTCCCCTAATGCCCTACCTCCTTCAGTTGTCCGTTATTCTTTTCTTTATTAAGTTATTCTCATTGGCGTTTTTCGTTATTTTTTTCCCCGCTTATGCACTAATTTTTGCTTTCTGATTTTTTTCTAGTTTATTGATGTCACCTGCCGTTACCGCAGAAGAGCGCAGCGCGCTGGGCTGTGTGAATATTGTTATTATTGTTCATTATCTTGTCTCATTATGTAAAGGGTCAATGTTTAATAAACGAATTATAAAATCAAATCAATCATATCACCTTCAAGAATGTGGATGAGAATGAGGACCAGCGACGGGAGTTGGCTGGCGACCGTGCCACAGGTGAGTATCTGCCGGTCGGGGGACGCAGAGGGCCGGATGCCGGATGGGCCGGGTGTAATAATTAGCGCGCGCTGCTCGGGGAGGTCGCTTCCTCCGGCAAGAAGACGGAGGTCGCTTCCTCCGGCTAGAGGACGGAGGAAGCGAGCAAGTGGAGTGTGTCCCCTGCGCACAAGGAGGTGGTTCACGGGCCAGACCTCGCTCCGTCTTCAAAGGCCGCTCGCCGACAAACGGCCACACAACCATGTATTGTTCCCGTCGTACCCCCTNGGAGGTGGATACGTCCCAGATCAGAGCCCTCGCCACGTTACTAGATTGCAGCGGTCGGCAGGCGACTCGTGTTCCTAACAGTTTGCGTTACGATCAGTATCGTGACTGTAAGAGACGTCTGCGTGAGTACGTGAAGGGTCTACATTCAAGAAATAAATTTTTGTTCATAGTGAATACATGGTCTATTCGCAGTTTCTTCGCACTTTTTGAATCGAATCTTTGAGAAAACACCCCCCATGCATGATGTGTTTGATTGCTTCCTAAATATGTCGTATATCACAAACGTTTTATACTCAAGTTAACGTAAGAGTACCTCACTTTTAGTTAAATTGAACTTTTACTTATATTTTATCTATAAATTACAACATTTCAGTTTTAACTAATATTGATAAAGAAAGAGAGAAAATAGTTGCGTTGGTAATGCCTAGTAAGAAATAGGTCATATGCAAAATATATTGCACTGAGTGAACGCGAATGCAGTGCGTTGGCCCTTTAGCGTGATTTTCTAAGGCTTTGTTTGCATGAGGTTGAGGAATATTCTGGAAGTAGAACTTCAGCAGGGCTTCAGGAAAGTTGGAAGTAACCGTGAACGCACTATACTAATTTTGTGCTGTCTAAGTTAACTTGTTTTCGGTGAAGTATATAAGTGTTTCGGAGTACACTGCACTCACTAACTCTTGTGTTTAGTCTCTGGTCACAACCTTATAACGTAAACCGCCAACTGTCTATTTTCTTGACAAGTGACTTTAAGGTCGTGCATACTACCTGGAAATGGTCGGCCGTGTTGAGCAAAATGCCTTTTTAAATATACTATAGTACCACGCAAATGTCAAGCTGATAGTACAAAATGTTATTCGGGGAGACGGGAAGGGGATATAGAAAACAACACTTCCTCCTTCCTTTGTTCCTGACGAAATGTAGACTTACAAAACTACTC
>NQII01001533.1:109295-122623 GCA_002778355.1 Clitarchus hookeri | reverse complement strand
CGCCATGTAACTCTTTTAGGGATAATGCATTAAATATTTTGAAGTGCCACCACTTGGTTTTTCACATCACCCGATAAAAATATAAATAACGGAAGCATTTTGGAGTCAACAGTGTTAAGACATTTTTTTTTTTTGCTCCATTTGTAGTGTTATATTCAAGAAAGGTTACTTTTCAATGGCATACAGCATCTCTCTGTAGCTCGTCTGAAGTTGTTCCTGGTGATCACAGTACATTTTTGGGAAAGGAGTAGCGATAGTACAAGGTAAGGAGTAACTGGAGCCATTTCACACAACATTCAGGTTAACTTTATAGAGTAAGGAATTTAGGATACAATCATGCAAGACAACGAGAATTATAATGAGTTGTTTTAAAGTATTCTATACATGTGAATTATAATATAGTAAACACTTTCCTAACTACGTCTACTTATAAAACAAGCGTACACAGTAAAACCAGTCGCTTCTGGTATAAACATGCGAAACATACAACAGCAGCAGGTTCTCTGTAAAAACATATGTCATAAATTTGATTTTAAACCCGTACTATATGGAAAAGGCACAAACCTGAAATATTCATTAAGTACAAATATTATTTAGGGAAATGCAAGTGTTCAAAGTCGCCTGAATTCACTTTGGTATTCTGTCGGAACATGAAAACGCAGGAAATCTAGAGCATATATATATATACTTATAAATGAGAGAAATTGCTCCACTGAAAAAATCGTTTGTTGTTCTAAATTAACCAGTAACTTTATGCCCGATAATTTAATTTTAGCGCACTTTAAAACACTGGCATATATCTGGTGCACTAAAACTAAGAGACCGTGCTCTACTTCAGTTCTTTGTCTTGCCCTTCTGATCCTTTGCCATGTTCATTCTTTTTCTGTAGTTTTCGGCGTTCTTTAAGGCGGACTATTTTATATCCGTTATGTTGATAAATACATATTTGTGAATGCAACTTGTTAAGTTTTAAGAAATATTAGTAATAGCAAAGCCCAGTCTCTACACTCTGGCATGGAGATAATGTTAAATTAATTAAAAGATCTCTCTTCTTCATTTGGAAGAAGTAAAGTTAGTTTCACGGTAATTTAGCACTTAGAAATCAAGCTTTGAAAAAAAATTCTATATGTAAAAACACGTGTTTAACATAACCAGAGAGCAATACTTAGTGAAATTTTCTCAGTGAATTAGGAAAAGAAGTTCCATTTGATTAAAATTGTAAGGTTTGTAATGGTCGCCAGTGAAACTCGTTTCTTTCGTTTGATGCTTATCAAAACAGGACTTGTTGTAATGGTAAATTATTTTGTTTGTAACAGTTATCCAAGGTTACTTAATTGACTATTTGATATAGTTTAGATATTTTTCTACTGCTTAATCATTCCTTTGAAAAACCACCGCATGTATAAAAGTTTGGCTGTTACATAAAACAATAATTCAACCATTTTATATTTCCGTTTAAATTGAAGTACATACTTGTAATTTGTATAATAAATTTAACATATTTATTTTGAAGTCAACTTGAACTAAGAACAGAGAAAAAGCGTATGTTGGTAAAAATTAGTAATAAAATGTTCTTACATTCAATGTTATCAAATTGAGTTTCGATAAATTATTTTTAAAGTGTTTCTTGCTGACAAGTTTCGATTTTAGGTGGTATTATTGGAAACGCATTCCATTGTAACCTATAAACCATATTTATTTTTGATTTTCCAGTGCACAAGTACGATACATTGTTTCCAATTTTATGTTAATTTTCGGAAACACTGCCAGGCGGAATGATTCGATCGTGACGTCAAGAATATGCGTCCCCAAAAGATAGATGGCATCTGGTAGACTGTCACGTGACTCTTGCAAGTCAGTCAAAATTAGAGCAGAACAGCGATTCGCGCTATTCTCTGGTGCTTGCGTTGTTTTCAAAGTGCTTTAAAGTTACATAATACCTGTTTAAAACAATCACTTTACAGGAAGTGAAGTGTAAGCTGTTTTGTGTTCCCGACTGTCTCGGGACGGATGCAATTTTACGTCTTACACCACATGACGAAAACTTGTTGAAGGTATTGCTGGACAACTATTCAGTACCAGGAAACGAGACGCACTAGGCATTAATTGTAAAGTTTATCCAATATTGTAAATAAATACGGAAATTGATACATCGTCTGATTACAAAGATGATAACGCTCAGTAGTTATACAGCATGTACACTGCAAAAGAATAAGCGTCAAGCGAGCGTTTTGTTTCTGACATACGTCGATACGGTTAAATACATAAAAGCAAAATGACTCACTTTTTATTGCAAGTGTACACAAACGGTCACTTATTACCTGCACGATATTCTGGAAACGAGACGTGTGTGTATTTACGCTGTGCTTGCAAAAAATTCCTTACTTGTTGGGTTGCTGTCTGGCAATTTTGTCGCAGGCGTTAATTGATTCTCGAAAAATTTTTTTATAGATAACAGATTTTTTCTGATATAAAAATGTATTTGAAATACGAACTGCTTGGGACAGACGATGGTCGTAAATAGCATGATTATGCCGACTTTGGCACATCGGGACCTGGGACCGGAGCTCGGAGCTGTTCACGCTCTGTCATTCTGGTCCCCCGGCAGCCATATTGTCCGCCATGTTGGATGTCGGTGACCTTGACCTTGACAATTATCTTGACCTTAGTGACTTTAAATTAACTTTAACCCAAATAAATTTTTAAAAAATGTATTTCAAAAATTTATGAAAGTTATTACAGAATTTTATAAACATCTATAAAAGAATAATTTTAAAATTTAATTTTTAACAATTTATTTTAAAAAATTTACATTTCCGCAGCTCCCCCTCCACAGCCCCATGTCAAGCAGACGACTGACCCTCCTCTGATCAATCACATTGTCTTAACACTCCCCTCCCCTACCAATGTATGTTTTGATTTGTTAATTAGTCGGTAGGCCACCACCCATACTCATTCCATCGTATGCAACCATCTTGGATTTTTTAGGTAAGTGATTTGATCAAGTCCCTTAACTGTTTTAGTGAAAATATGTTATACTTGAAGCTGGTAGCCTCATTACCTATAAAAAAATTGCCGGCGAGTCTTTAAATGACCACAACACCAGTAGTGAACCTTCCTGCTGGCGCTGGGGCTCGGCCACGGTGCGTCATTTATGGCTACGCTTCGGGGGAGTCCTCACTTCTTTATTTCGTCTTTCCACTAAAACAGTTAAGGGACTTGATCAAATCACTTACTTTCTTTAGGGAAATCACCCCACAGAGTTGTCATTTTAACATATTCCGTTAACTGATCATCTACCTTAGGGATTTGATCAAATCTCAGATTTTATCATCTCCCTGCGATATATATACACTTACCCGCAGACGGCAGACTGAGGGGATGGTTGCAACTGAATGGCCATGCGAGGCTACGTCACAGAGGGCAGTCGGGTCCCTTCACCTGTGGGTCAGTGCAAAGAGGGCTGGCAGGAAGAGAAATTACAGAAGGACGGTGAAAGGGTGGACGTGTGGACGAGGGAGGAGGGGGGGTGGGGCTATCCGTCAAACCCCCTACCAGCTAGGTCTCTCAGAGCCCCGCTATCGCCCCAATCACACTGTGCACACACAGACCAACCCCTCCAGTTACCGGACAAATATTGACACGACAACCCTCTCAACCGAGCCCAGTCAGGCCACAAAATTAAGTGGAATTGAAATGGACGCCAAGGCAAGCAAAACGCCAGAGCGCACTTCACCCTTCCTCCCGCCGCTGCGAGCGTACTCTTCGCTCCGTCCCCCCTCCCCCTTCCCCTCGTGCAGTGGTGTGCGAGCCTCCTGTGGCGAGAGAGTGCGCTGCCGTCCACGCACGCGCTCACACACACACACACACACACACGCGCGCGCGCTCTCTGGCGGAGGGTAGAGGCGGCTCTTTCCAGCGGAGAGCCGAGCAAACCAGCGGCGGGCGCCTGCGGGCAAGAGCGGGCCAAGGGTCACCGCCCTCCTAACTGGGCCACTCACTATATAGAATGATTCATACCACTGGCATGGCGCCAGATTTTGACTAGGGAACGGCAAGTTGCTCAGGCCCTTGCCCGAGCTAGTAAAACGGGGGGTACAAAGATTAACTTCCCCTCCCCCCTCCCACAAAGTAAACCTTTAAGGGCACCGCCTGGCTGGCGCTTGAAGTGCGTTGCAGGGTTGAACATTTCGTAGTCGTGTCCAAAAACATTAAAATAATTTAAGAAAGTTTCTTGCCTATACACAAATTTCAAGTTCTCATTTAAATTTAAAGGATTTTTTTTTTGCGTGTAAATAGCTGAAACTGGTGTTTTCTGAGTCAGTTTTAGGCGCTTCATAATTGTCTTCAGGCACGCACCATACTTGTGTTTTTATTAGCAAGCGGTAAACTGATAAGGTCAGCGCTTGAAGTCGCGTTCAGGCGAGTTGCCCATCGAAAGACTGCACGCCGATTGAGCACCTTGCGCGTAGAGGCGAAAAAGCACGTGACCAGTGGGCACGAGTTGGTCTTAAAGTTCACGCGTTTTTAGTCGTGGAATGCGCCAGATATCTTCGGGCAGGCGAGACCCCTTACGGTAACAAAGGTTACAGATCAAGAGATTTTAAACATTCGTGTTCACTACAATAAGAGCGCAGAGGCATTTCGGTTATTTGTATGGTAGTTATGCTAGTTCAAATACATTTCCAGGCGATACTTTATCCCAGAGTCAATATAATTTATCGCAGACACNATTTCACGCGTTTTTAGTCGTGGAATGCGCCAGATATCTTCGGGCAGGCGAGACCCCTTACGGTAACAAAGGTTACAGATCAAGAGATTTTAAACATTCGTGTTCACTACAATAAGAGCGCAGAGGCATTTCGGTTATTTATATGGTAGTTATGCTAGTTCAAATACATTTCCAGGCGATACTTTATCCCAGAGTCAATATAATTTATCGCAGACACATTGGTGCCCCCATATGCATTTCTTGCTTTGAGAAGCAGAGGTAAGTGCTGCATTTGTTGTTACACGCCTGTGCGTAGGCTTCCTGCGTAACAGAGCAGCCGCAACGAAGGCCAGTCTGCGTAGGGTATCCTCTACCGCGCTGGGGCCGCGGTGGCTGAGCGGTTAGACTGCTCGCCTCCCACCAAGGTGAGTCCCCGGCCGGGTCACTCCCGGACTTGTGAGAATCGTGCTGGACGATGCCGCTGGTCGGCGGGTTTTTTCCGCGAATCTGCTCGATTTCCCCGCCCTTTCATTCCGGCGCCGCTCCATACTCACCTCAACCACCCTCATCGGCTCTCAAGACCTCGCTGCTAAGAGCCATCCAAGTCCCTTCACGCACTCACTCTACCCCTGCTCTTTGCAGCATCCTTTACAGCTACCAAGGCCAAACAAATATTCCTTAGAGATACCAACGCCAAATAGTTTAATGCGCATCACTTTTTTATTATCATACGTGCAGATAACTAAACTGAATAATGACATTTAAAGTAGGCCTACGCCGGGTTTGGCAGGAGGCCTCAAATTCCAAAGCAAATTTCTCGCGGACAGTTTGACTGATTTTGAAGATCGATAAGGCGTCGAATTCTTCTTCAAATTATTTACAGACTGAGTCTTAAATAAATCGCATGTCCCCAAAGATGGCGCGTCGAATTCTTTTCGAACAACGAAAATCAAACTTAAAACCGCTTATACCATACCTGATATGCCTATTTCCATCTAAAAGGTACCTCTGGAAACAGAACTTTATTAAAGTGGTCTACGTGAGACCCACGCCTGAGGAGGCCTGCATGTTTACAATGTTCTCTGTACCTCATGACACCACCTCGGTGTCTAAACGTTGGTTCGTGTTGGATGTAACGTGCGGACCTTCCTTCATCTTTCAGGTCTCGTTGCTATATCGATCACGATTACCGCGACTATTCGCAATAATTAAGTGTTTTGTGATTTTCTTCAACTTTAACAAATACATTGTGGTTAAACATTGTATATGTAGCGAAAAAAAAAACATGTTATTATGTTTTGATTTACTACTCAGGTGACCGTAGTTTTCCTTTGTTATTGGCTGACGTCTGTGTGTGTTAATATATTTACTCTTTAACTAAGTTAGCTAGAATTGTGTAATACTCAAAGCCTGTGAATCGTCTGCGACCACCTGAAGCATATTAACAGTTAATCAT
Organism: Clitarchus hookeri; assembly: GCA_002778355.1. Classification (NCBI taxonomy): domain Eukaryota; kingdom Metazoa; phylum Arthropoda; class Insecta; order Phasmatodea; family Phasmatidae; genus Clitarchus; species Clitarchus hookeri. Next base: position 116,456 of record NQII01001533.1, on the reverse strand, counting down.
CCAGGAATTAATTAAAAATATGCCACAGAATTTTGCGGGTGGGGTCGAAGGGGGGGGGGGATACGAAAACAAATAAATACATTCTACAGATACACCTACATAATTTTTAAAGTGAAATTTTATACTGTGATATTGATTAATTGTAAACTTTTGGATAAATTTGTAATTTCCTCATTACGAAAGGTCTCCCTAAATTTTCATGTTTTTCCATCCAACTGTTTGAGCTGTGCGTCGATGAAAGAGTGAATCAGTCAGCCGTGACACTTCATTATAAACATTGATATTACAATCGCATATTGATTTACAGTGAATTTCTCTTAAGTTTACAACTTACGCATTATCATACAAATCTGTAAATAAACAAAGAAAAAAGTTTATTTAAGTGTATTTTGAAAATCCGACACGAAAACCGTCCCGGAAACTTTCTCGGCATATCTACAGCCTTCAGTTTTTAATAAGTATTCACGCTTCAGTAATTGATTCGACCTCACGATGCGGTATCGGTGGTAGAAAACAGTGTTCAGCTGACTACTTTTCGTACACTGAACAGCCAAAAAAACTGCCACACCTGCCTTATATCGTGTAGGGCCCCCGCGAGCACGCATAAGTGCCGCAAGACGACGTGGCATGGACTCGACTAATGTCTGAAGGTATGCAGGAGGCAATTCTCACCATGAATCATGCAGGGCAGTCGACAAATCCAATTTGCGCCAATTTGAGAAAGGGTTGCACGTCTGTCACGTTTAATGATTCTCGTCAGTCGTCGTTCGTCCCGTTCGTTCACGATATTTTTCCGACCGTAGCGATGTCGAAGATGTGATGTTTTACCGGATTCCCGATATTCACGGTACACTCGTGAAATGGTCGTACGCGAACATCCAAATGTTATCGCTACCTCGGAGATGTTATGTCCCATCTCTCGTGCGCCGACTATAACACCACGTTCAAACTCACTTAAATCTTGATAACCTGCCATTGTAGCAGCAGTAACCGATCTAGCTGCCGACCGCATCGCGTTACTCTGATTGGTTCCATACCTCTGTTATTTGCATACGCACGCCTATACCAGTTTTTTTGGCCCTTCAGTGTAGATGACTTGAGGTGTGACGATAGCAACAGTATCAGAAACATTGAGCAAAGCACGGCTCTACCAAGGTCTAATCGTAGATATATATTTCAACTGGAAGTTATATAAAATAATTGATCATTAACAAATTGTGTTAGCTGTCGCTCGCACCCAACCCAAATGGAACAGGTGGCCTTGTACTTTATTAGTGGTCAATATTACCCCACACTTTCGTATAGGTAGTGACATTATTTCAGGAAAAAATAGTCTTACAGCAACAAATATCATTAATTCGTAAATTTATGAAATCGATTTTCCTCATGATATAAAATTTTTTGTGAACACCAGTTAGGTACGAGCAAGTTCCATTGCTAGTAAAGATACGCAAGTAAGCCATTATGTTTCACTTTCCGAATTGTTCTGAGTGACACTACTCTTAGTAGAATAACAGCAAAGATAAAAGGTAATATTCTGTTGTTGTTTTTTTTAATTACCATGCCATTAACTTTTCTAATCACTTTGCCTTACGTGACCGAGAGCGATTATGCATTGCTAAATACGCACAGAAAAAAATATCTTGTGGCGGCCACAAAATTGGTTGCTGTTATTCACCCATCAAACTATTTTGCTGTAAACACGAAATTTTTTTGCAGCTTACACCAAATAAATTATTAATGGCCACAATAGTTTTGTGGTGACAACCAAAACATTTTATGGTCAACACAAAAAAGGTTTGATTGGGTGAATACCAACAAAATATTTTGTGGCCGCCTCAGAGTATTTTTTCAGTGCGTGAATTAATGTGTTATTTAGGAACAGTATATATGTTAGTTCTCGGTGAATAAGGAGAGGGTGGATAAAATAAAGGAATAAATTAAAATAACCAAAAATGTGTTTAAACCACAGTGTTGTTAAGTATCCAGCCGAGTCACATATCATAAAAGTACCATAGTAGTAGGTCTAGGTAGAGCACCGAACGAAGAAGCTTGTTCTGAAAAGAAAAGGAATCATGCCATTCGATGGCTACACTGAGGCTTGCCATGTCATTTTACAGTTCTCTACAATTATTTCTCTACTTGAACCTCTATAGTTTTTACATGGGCTGCGTAAACTGTGGTAAGTAATTTTCCATTAAACTTGGCTGTATTTGACGTGTATTTAATGGAACTTCTTCACATACTTCATGAGAAATGTGCCATCTATCAGCGAGCAAATATACGTGTAAATTCAGAAAGCGGTTACAATGAGAGTTTTGCCGTTACACCAAAATGGTGTAACATGAGAGAAATAGTTATATTATAGCTAAATTAAAACAGACGCATAGCTGTGACATTGCAGTAATATACTGCATATTAAGTTAGATAAGCTATCCTAGTCAGCTGGTCATAAAACACAAGCACAGAAGCAAAAGAAATAAAAAATGAAAACACGCCAATACGAAATGGGGCGGCGGTATTCGAACTACCTATTCCAGAATCAAATAACAATTTGTTCCTTGGCCCCAACTTTAGGTAAAACAGCCATCTACTAGAGATTAGGTGGACTGATTTGCATCCCCTACGCATGCTCAAGAAATGGTAGAAGAACTGACAAAAATCGCGTTGAGACGTATATTTTTGGGTATCGTGTTCCAACAAAGCCATGCTTTATAGAATATAAATTAATTTTGTGTAACTTGAACCTATCGTAGCTTCATCGTAATTCGGTCAGAAATATTGTATTGGAAATTAAAACTATGGTTTACGTACTTAAATGACATGCTAACAGCGGGTCAAATTTCACTGGCAAACAAAAATTGTCTTTCAAGTTTGGGACTAAGATGTCGGTAGCTAGCCAAATGGCATGTGCTTTCTACTCCATATCGCCCCTATGGAAATTTCTCCTGTCGTCTGCTATGGCGTCAACTCGCACCAATAGCACCTTTGTTTCAGATCGGCAGTATAGAAATACTGCATTTAAGGGGAATGGTACACGAAAGCCGCATATTTGTCTAATTTTTCTTACAAATATTTCCTGAGGATCATATAAAATTATTGCTATGACAAGATGTAAATAATAATAATTTAAAATACCTTCATACAGCGTTAGACACTCGCCACCTTTTTTTTATTTTCGAAGCACACATCGAGTGTAAGAAAGAATATATTTTTATCTTCCATCAGTACCTACTCCGAGAATAATAAAGGCAATGAAAATCTTACAATGCAATAAGGTGTTCCAAATTATTATTTACGCCTTGTCGTGACAAAAGTTTCAATAAACGCTCTGAAAAACAATTTACGACAAAAATTGGGCAAACATACTGCTTTTATGCAGAAATCCCCTTAACAACAGCCGTCGCCCAAGTTTGTTGTTTTTTTGGACTCCTCCTCCGTCCTCAGATGTGGCTATGGCCTACCACCGCTGCACTCCTTAGAGAAGTTGAAGCTTGGACTTAACGTCGCAGAGTTGCCTAAGCTGTACAAATATCAGCAGAGAAGTGACAACGCGATCGCACGAGTGTCCAGTGTCTACGGCGTACAACTTCAACAGCTGCGATGGAACGTGTTATCACGGACAGCCTCTTCAATCCTCCGCTCGTATCAGACAGCAGGCGCGCGAATAACAAGTGAATTGGGAAAATAATCTCAAGACAGAGCTCAGGCCCGAATTTCAATAGAAGATATTTCGTGACAAGAAATGCGGTTAACGGAAAGAGAACTGAAACTAAACTTAAAAAAGTGTAAAGGCAACGTGAGTTCCAAATACAAACAATTAATTTAGTACGCTTATTTTTTAGGTTCTTTCTTCAGTATCAATAGCGTCTGTCTGGTCCCTAATTTTATTATTTGAAAATTGTGCCAAATTACTGACATCTTTCTGGAAAAAAAATATATAAACGCTTGCTAAATACATTGAATTTTCCTAGTAATTATATTGACTGATACTTATTACAGTGGATTATTTACACCTCTTCAAGCCACTATTTTCCTGCGTGTTTCTTTTGTTCACCAGAGGTAGCACACAATGAATTGTAAATTTTACAGAGTATTAATTCACTGATGGAAAAGGCTGGTTCAGATTTAGACGACGTGGTTATTACTTCTATAATTGATATGTAGCTTAATAAGAGATTCCCGTAAGAGATTTATTTAGTGCAGTTATCTTATTATTTAATACGTTAGCTGCTACAAAATCTTATACTTCACTGTAAACATGTTTTTGTAATTGTAAAATGAATTTTTTGGAAGCTTGGTTACCAAGGATATTTTTTGTGAAACTATAAATATGAGTAAATTTCACGAAACCTTGAAACTAATGTTACATTTTAACAAGCAAGTGTTGTAGACTTCAAGATTATTATAAACACTGAGGTAAATAAACAATTTTATATGTTTTCTAAAATATTTTGAAGATGTAAAATATTTCAGTTTTAGAGTTACATGGAAATCTTTGGCAAGTAGTTAAAAAACAGTTGTTTGTAACAAGGATAGAAATATTTACTTTGTAGTCATGAAATTCGAATTTTTACTACAATTAAAGAATTTCTGAAATACAGGTGTCTGTTCAAATAAAACATTAATTCCAAGGTGCGAAATCCAGTGAACGTGCCAGAGAACATGAACTTAAAGTTTCTTTCAATAGGTGAAAACAATTTTAGCATTACTGAAGATACTTGATTGCAGAGGCACGACTGCAAGTGTTGACAAACTCCCGGCATAGCATCTGTAAAGAGAGGTTTTCAGAATATTCGGAGAGAACGTGGTTCCTTTCACGCGAGCAAGAGATATAAAACAATAGAAACACTTTATATCCCTTTATTAAGGGTGCAGCATCTCTCAGAGATTCCTGAACATGACTGCGATAATTCAAGAATTAGAAATTATAGAAATAGTAAAGGGACTGTATTGTTATTGTTGCAGTGTCCAAATATAACCGACAGTTTTATTACATTAACAAATGTCCTAATAAGTATGCTCGCATTAATATAAAAATTATGTACTATAGAATTTCGTGGAAATGTGTTGCCATTATTTTTGTTATAAACAGAACAAGCAAAATGTAATCATAAAACACATATATTCGTATGAAATGCCTCAAAACATAAATGTTTGTGATGAAAATCTAAGCAACGAAATATGGGCAATCGTGTTGGTGCAGTCAAGGAAATATGCGTGGGATCTTGACACACCGAGAAAGCAATCCTTTCAAGCGGCGTTCGACAGACCTTTGTCACCGTAGTCACCAATATTCCTCCGGATAAATGTAATTATCAAGGTCAATTTCTCACACCGCAAGTTGGAAACATGTATCCTGCAAGATACTACTTGCAGTTTATACTTTCCACTTTTAACGCCAGTATTTTCCTGCATCGAACACAATTGCTATCCTTGTGAATGTGCAAACGTGACAGGTTTACTAAATAAACTTTAGGTATGCCTGTTAACACGCAAATATCTGTACTGCTACCGAAGCATTTAAATCTATATTTACAAAGCAATTTTACTGTGGTTTATTCATCACTGAAATGTTAAGTGGTTACAAGAGCACTGAGATCGCTTAAAAACTAAACATCCTCCTATCACAAATCGGGAAAACCAGTGAAACACGTCTTCGCTAATTGAAGAGAAAATTTATAAAAATATACTTCTCGTGGACGTACTCTCAACACAATAGCTATGTCACATTTATGTGTGGATAATGCAGTTCACAGATCCAGAAGTTAACCACGCACTTAATACCCATTGGTCTGTCAACGGAAGTGCTATCACATCCCCGTGAGGTTAATGACCAATATAGTCAGATACAATACGATCAGAGTAGATTATTGTAACTGTGTACATGTTCTGTTGGTCTAAGTGGAGTGAAAATCCTTTCCTACAATTGCATACACACGTTAATTGAAACACTTCCACCCCAGTAGGGGCTTTGTTTAACGTAACGCACAGCGCCACGGCACCAGCAGCGTAAACATAACGTATTACGAAGCATTTAACATTTACCCACCAACAATCATCGAAGCCAAGCCGTTTCTTCTTCAACATTTGCTATCCTTCAACAGCTGCTGCCATTTGTAAACACACATACAGTTTGCAAGTGTTACAAATAGCGATAAGTCGGGAAAAATATACGCGGCGTTTGTGAATCTTTAAAGCGTCTTAAAGTACCAATAAAATTTTATACTAGATGGGTTAAACGAATTGCAACAACTTCTATCACTCGGAGACAGGACTACAGCCAATCGGTCGCTTTATGCCGACACCTTAATGCAGTGGTTACAAATGGTGATCCGCGTACCATAAGTGTTAAGTGGCTAGATCCTAGGTTGTCTACAAAATTAATTTTTTAATAATTTTTATTATTTTATTAAAAAAATTTTTGCAATTAAACGTTTAAATATTAAGTAGTGATGACGATAATACCACATTTCGTAGAGGTAATTTGGTTAAATTAGTAGTTAAACTATTATTCGTACGTTTTGGAATAGAATGGAAGAGGTACCGAGGAACTGGTCCGTGTTAGGTTGACAGCGTAGTCCTAGTGATCCGTGTTGGGTTGACAGTCTACCCTTAGTGGTCCGTGTTGTGTTGACAGTCTACCCTTAGTGATCCGTGTTGGGTTGACAGTCTACCCTTAGTGGTCCGTGTTGGGTTGACAGTCTACCCTTAGTGGTCCGTGTTGGGTTGACAGTCTACCCTTAGTGGTCCGTGTTGGGTTGACAGTCTACCCTTAGTGGTCCGTGTTGGGTTGACAGTCTACCCTTAGTGGTCCGTGTTGGGTTGACAGTCTACCCTTAGTGGTCCGTGTTGGGTTGACAGTCTACCCTTAGTGGTCCGTGTTGGGTTGACAGTCTACCCTTAGTGGTTCGTGTTGGGTTGACAGTCTACCCTTAGTGGTCCGTGTTGTGTTGACAGTCTACACTTAGTGGTCCGTGTTGGGTTGACAGTCTACCCTTAGTGGTCCGTGTTGGGTTGACAGTCTACCCTTAGTAGACCGTGTTGTGTTGACAGTCTACCCTTAGTGGTCCGTGTTAGGTTGACAGCGTAGTCCTAGTGATCCGTGTTGGGTTGACAGTCTACCCTTAGTGGTCCGTGTTGTGTTGACAGTCTACCCTT
>NQII01001533.1:90020-107351 GCA_002778355.1 Clitarchus hookeri | reverse complement strand
GACCTGTTCCTACCACCCCTTTTCTCCTCCTCGGGCAAAAACCACCCTTCCCGCACCCAACCGCCCTTTCTGCCGACAGACAGTCCGTGCGTCGACAGGTGACTGCAGTCGTGCTGTGTGTTTGTCGTTCTTTCCTCGCCCCTCGCCCCCCTGTCTAGGTCATCACCAACCCCTCTGAGCTCTCGGGGAGGGTAGTTCGCGTAATTAAAACTAACAACCGACAACTGGCATCGATACGCATCGCTGGCCATCTAACTGAAAGGCCGAAGGGGGGGAGGGGGGAGGAAGAATAAACATTTCGGCGGATGCGCTGGGCTTTGGATGTGCCGAGCACGGTGCTTCCGTCAGAGTGAGCGGGAGGCACTTTGTAAACAGACAAAACAGCGAGAGGCGCATTTTCATTTTGTACGCGAACGGAAGGAAACCAGGGATTTTTTCTGGCAACGGGGCCGCAAAGTGGGCTTCAGTGCATCGCAATTTACGGCATTCAAAGAAGTCCCTCGAGTGTTTTAAATTTCATGGTTGACTGAGCACTTTAGAAAGATGCGCTCAGTTTAGTTTTTCTGTTCATTGCGTTCCCTGATGTGACAAAAAAAGTTGAACATTGCTATGGGCTTGATAACTAATCAATTATGTGACGCTGTCACGGATTACTATCGCGATTTTGCGGGGTCGCTCGTGGGAATCGTGCCAGACGATGCCACTGTTCAGCGGGTTTTCTCGGGGATATCACGCTTCCCCCTGCCCCTGGCATTCCGGCGCTGCTCCGTACTCACCTCGCTTCACCCTCATCGACTCCCAAGACCTCGATGTTAAGAGCCGCCCAACTTTCTCCACTTTTCACTCCACTATCACAAATTCTTACTCTTGCGCGCCTTAAGTTAAAAGAAATAACTTTCAGTGGTTCCTGCTGAAAGCAACACATTTTCAGTTAAATATGAGGTGCGGTGTACAGAAACAGAAATCACTGTTTTGCATTTCTGTCAAGCATCTTCCAACTTATAAGCTACACACTGCAGGCGGTGCTGTTTTCTTGAAACAAAGATTTTAATTTCCATGCTTCTTGCAAAATTACACGTCCAAATCATGACGTTATTCTTAATGTAAGGTGATATATTGAAGAACCACGTAAAGAACTGCAAGGATTCGTCTTTTGCGAGCCAGCAAGTGATGTCACCAATACCCTCTGCTGTATCTAGGGGTACTGTTTGCACAGGAGGTTATGTCGAGACAGTTAATGCTAATGGGCGAATGAGATACCTACGAGGCATGATAGAGTCGGTATGTGTGGAACGTACATTTTGCAAGACGTTCGCGTGAAGTCTACGAACCTCAGAATAAAAAGTCGTCAGCTCTAAATACTGATAATGGCTGTACGACCCCTGCAAAGAAAAGTAAACTTGATATTGATGACGAAACAGGAGGTGAAGACGATCATGAAGACAGAATTGATGATAGTGACTATGAAGTCAGTGTTGATGAAGTGTCTGGTGAGAAGGATGATGATTATCTCGATGTTCCCACACATTTCACCAACGAGTTTCCTTCGACAAGTGGTGTGAAGAAGGCAGAAGGCGTCAATAACGCTCATTACATATTTCCCGAAGACCCGAATAAATTTATTGATGTACTCAGATATTTTATTGACATACTAAAAATGCGGGGATCTCTCACGCATTGTTGAGATATCTTCAATCATCGATGCACTGAAGGATCGGGGTTATATGATATGAGACTGTTGGCTACTATCCATGATCTGCAAACATCTGAGAAATGTGGAAATCCAATGCACAAAATAATTAGAAAGGAATATGTTTATAATAAGTAAAAAAATTAAATTTATGCATACACAGTAATGTAAAAAAACAATTGAAAGAGGCGGTTTAGGTACCATTTATGTGAGTATATGCAGGAGGGGAGCTATGGTTCGATCTGAAGTATTATGCCTTACTCGGGTCGTTTAAAATAGATGAGTTCTATATGGCGAACGAATGACAATTTAACAGCCTAAATACGGGTCCGATGCCCAACAATCCACATACACACGGCACCCCGCCGCCGACCCAATGATTTGGATATGTGTCGGGGTGCATTTGTCTTTACAAACACCTTGTGAGTTATGGGAGCCTAGGCTCCCGGTCTCACGACACCAAGGCCATTCGGTGGCATATGAGGGTTCGGCAGCGGCGAACGAATGAAATGAGGGAAATATTTTTAAGGAATGTTTCGCAACTAGTTGGTTGGCCGGGTCAGTTGACCTGGTAAGTTGACCTGGTCAGTTGGTATGACCCTTTGGTATGGTCAGCGCTGGTAGAAATGTTTTGCGAAGATTCTGCAAAGATTTTCTGCGAAGAGGTTAGCTAAGAGACTCTTATTAGGAGACTTTTTTTTTCGAGATTTTTCCATCATCGTTTGATTGTATAGGTGGGTGGTATGGCAGGTTGTTCTAGTCCGTTTTGCAGGAACTGGTCTCGTCAGGAGCTAGTCTTGGATGGAGTTAGTCTTGAGTGGAGTTAGTCTTGGGTGGAGTCGGTCTTGTGTGCAGTTAGTCATTAATTAGTATTGCTAGTCGGTATGGTATTTTGTTGTGACCAGCCAGTAATTGACAATTGTATGAACTGTGAATTTTTTCGACTTTTCGAGTTCAATGTCATTGGGGTATGGTCAAGGTCGAAAACCAACATGGTGGCTAAATTGACAGCTCCTCTGGCGACGAAATCGATAATTAATACACTAGTGTAAGCTGGGTGTTGAAAATTAGAACAAATGACAAACGAAAAAAAAAACAAGATGGCTGCATACGATGGAATGAGCAAAGACGATGGAGGTGGAGGCCTATCGACTTATTTCTTAATTAGAAACATTGATAGTGGGTCGAACGAGCATGAGTAATCAACCAATAAAAAACACTTTTGAGGGGTGAACACAAGTAATCAACCGATGAGTACCATTGGTGGAGGGATTGGGGAGAAGCTGACCAATTAACCAATGAGAAACATTGGCAAGGGTCAGTCGTCTGCTGGACATGGTGCTGAGGAAAGCTCTGGAAATTTAAGTTTTTAAATTAATTTTTAATAAGAGTTTTTCTTAAATTTTTGGAAGTTTTTAATTTTTTATTTTTTAGAAAATGTAATTTTTTTGGGTTTGGGGTTATAGAAGGTTACAGGGTCAATGTCAAATGTTAAGTTCAATGTCACTTGGATTCAATATGGCAATTAGGTGATATATCATGGTGGCTGGTCAGGTGTGGCTCCAGCCAATTGTATTTTCAATGGTCCTGGCGGCGAATTCAATGGTGGCAGTACAACTTTTCCAGACGCGCAGCATAAACCGGCCGATTCACCTTTGTATTTGAATGCATGGCAGTTTTGGCATTCTTTGTCCATAGCACCGATGACAATTTGTGAATGTGACGAATAGTCGATGTCCGACTCATATTCGAACGCAAGGCGGAGAAGTGATGCACGTGTCAATGCGCGATGTACTTGCAGGCGCTGTTGTTCATGTGCTCTGTGTGCGTCGGTGGCTCGTTGACGCGCCTGTCTTTGTCTCAATGCATTGGCTCGAAGGCGTTCGTTGCGTTGCTCTTGACTTTCATTTGCATGTGTGTTTGCAACCTGGCCTCTTAAATTTCCATTGTCCGTCAATTGATCTGCCGTTCTATTTAACCGACGGGTCTGGGCTATTTGTGAATTCCGTGTACGTCGACNTAGTCGCTGTCCGACTCATATTCGAACGCAAGGCGGAGAAGTGATGCACGTGTCAATGCGCGATGTACTTGCAGGCTCTGTTGTTCATGTGCTCTGTGTGCGTCGGTGGCTCGTTGACGCGCCTGTTTGTCTCAATGCATTAGCTCGAAGGCGTTCGTTGCGTTGCTCTTGACTTTCATTTGCATGTGTGTTTGCAACCTGGCCTCTTAAATTTTCATTGTCCGTCAATTGATCTGCCGTTCTATTTAACCGACGGGTCTGGGCTATTTGTGAATTCCGTGTACGTCGACCAATATTTCCTCCTCGTCCACGAAGACGTGGTATTGTTCCGTTAATAAGCACACAACACATAAATATAAGTAACTTATATTTGAATTTTATGGATGATATAATTTGTTGAACAAATTTACATGATGTTTAACACTCCGTAAATTTTATATGTTCTGATATGCGAAAAATCTGAAATATCAAAACAACGTCAATTATTCATGAACTTATTGTTTTTTTTTTATATGGGGAGTGGTGGTGGGGTGAAATTTTGTGGCTATATGTTTTGATATGCGAAAAATCTTTAAAAAAAAATTTTTGTCGAAAAAAAAAATCCTGGAACATGACAGCAGCACCATCTACCGGGTCCAATTGTTAATCTAAACCATTCAGGGACCCACTGAAACACACAAAAAATTTTATCAAAATCGGTCCAGCCGTTTAGGAGGAGTTCAGTTACATACACACGTACAGAAGAATGATATATATATAGATTACTTTTCTTGCCCATATGTTACCTGGCTTATTTAGGTATTTTCTCCATGTTCAGTCTTATTTTTCCATGACGGATATCAGGAATCGCAATGGCGAATGCCCAAAAATCTCCATCTAGTCGTTCACCCCTATTGCACTATTCCTGCAAAGAAAAATTAACTTTATCTCGGGTGCGAGGGGTTGGTCATTCTAAAATTACTTTCTTTGTTGCAGCCCATTTTTTTTGCCTCAAAGAATGTTTTGGTTAAGTATGAACCTCTGCAAAGTAGGTTTGCCCAACACAGAACTTTTGTTTGATATTTATGATTACGGTAATTATAACTTTGCATTGTCGTTACAATAGTGCACCAGAACTTTTTGTTGTAAAGTTAATTTTTTGAAGGTCAGCGCATTATGTCAACGATTCTATGACTTAGTTATGTGATAACAGAGTATTTAGTAAGCTCCGTTAGGAACTAAAAACTAAAGTGTACGAAGAGAAAATTGAATAATATTTAACACTTTTCTTTTGCAAAAGACTAGTTTTCTTTACTGAAAACAAAAGAGCAAAGATTTTTTTCTTAACTAAAGTAACGGTAATATTGCCATAAAACAAAAAGTAAGAAGAAAAATTTAATAAAGGCCATTCACGGTTACTTCAAACTTTTCTGAAGCCCTNTTTTATATGTTCTGATATGCGAAAAATCTGAAATATCAAAACAACGTCAATTATTCATGAACTTATTGTTTTTTTTAATATGGGGAGTGGTGGTGGGGTGAAATTTTGTGGCTATATGTTTTGATATGCGAAAAATCTTAAAAAAAAATTTTTGTCGAAAAAAAAAATCCTGGAACATGACAGCAGCACCATCTACCGGGTCCAATTGTTAATNTTAAAAAAAAATTTTTGTCGAAAAAAAAAATCCTGGAACATGACAGCAGCACCATCTACCGGGTCCAATTGTTAATCTAAACCATTCAGGGACCCACTGAAACACACAAAAAATTTTATCAAAATCGGTCCAGCCGTTTAGGAGGAGTTCAGTTACATACACACGTACAGAAGAATGATATATATATAGATTACTTTTCTTGCCCATATGTTACCTGGCTTACTTAGGTATTTTCTCCATGTTCAGTCTTATTTTTCCATGACGGATATCAGGAATCGCAATGGCGAATGNCTGGCTTACTTAGGTATTTTCTCCATGTTCAGTCTTATTTTTCCATGACGGATATCAGGAATCGCAATGGCGAATGTCCAAAAATCTCCATCTAGTCGTTCACCCCTATTGCACTATTCCTGCAAAGAAAAATTAACTTTATCTCGGGTGCGAGGGGTTGGTCATTCTAAAATTACTTTCTTTGTTGCAGCCCATTTTTTTTTGCCTCAAAGAATGTTTTGGTTAAGTATGAACCTCTGCAAAGTAGGTTTGCCCAACACAGAACTTTTGTTTGATATTTATGATTACGGTAATTATAACTTTGCATTGTCGTTACAATAGTGCACCAGAACTTTTTGTTGTAAAGTTAATTTTTTGAAGGTCAGCGCATTATGTCAACGATTCTATGACTTAGTTATGTGATAACAGAGTACTTAGTAAGCTCCGTTAGGAACTAAAAACTAAAGTGTACGAAGAGAAAATTGAATAATATTTAACACTTTTCTTTGGCAAAAGACTAGTTTTCTTTACTGTAAACAAACGAGCAAAGATTTTTTTCTTAACTAAAGTAACGGTAATACTGCCATAAAACAAAAAGTAAGAAGAAAAATTTAATAAAGGCCATTCACGGTTACTTCAAACTTTTCTGAAGCCCTNCTGCCATAAAACAAAAAGTAAGAAGAAAAATTTAATAAAGGCCATTCACGGTTACTTCAAACTTTTCTGAAGCCCTGTTAAAGTTCTACTTTCAGGATATTCTTCCGCCTCATGCAAACAAAGGTTAACCAAGTCTAGAAAAATGCATTAAAGAGACAACGCACCGCATTAGTGTGCACTCAGTGTAATAACACTTTGCATAAGGACTATTTCTTACTAGGTATTACCAACAAACCTATTTTCTTTCAGTTTTATTTCATAATAATTAGATATGAAATATCATCATTTATAAATAAGGTGTAATTAATATAAGTAAAAGTTCAATTTAAATAAAAATAAGGTTGAGTTACGTTGACAGAAGTATAAAACAAGTGTGATACATGGCATGTTCAGGAAACAACCAAACACGTAATACATGGGGTGATTTTTCAAAGGTTTGATTAAAAAAGTGTGAATAAATCGCGAATAGACTACAAAATCAAACTAATATTTGGTCAACATTCCATTTGAAACAAAGGAAGTTTTGTTTATCCTAAACAAATCAGCCTCAAATAAATATTTTTCTCTGCTATAAAGAAAGCATTTTTATAGAGTAAATTAGTCAAATTTTCGTCGGTTCCCTGGTTCCACAATCACCTATGCATCTTATGTATGTGACGAGAAGACCGAACTAGCCAAGTTATGAGCCCAAACTCCCGCAAGGTTCATATTAATTTATTAGAGCAGAGTTTGAGGCGCATGGTTCGGAACCCACTTTAGTCTTGGAAGTCCCACCACAAGTCTTTCTGCACATAACTGTGTAGCATAAAACGCTGCCTTCACTTTTACCTCACATTATCGTGATATTTTAAATTACAGAACAGGTAGGCCTTCCCCATATGTTTGTATTGTAGTTTGCCACAATTTAATCAAATGAACCCGTTTCATGTTCATAGACTTGGACTAACAACTATTTGCAAATTAAATATACTGTGAAATTGCACAGTATCGCCATACTATTCACATTTATACGATTGCACTCTCTTTCGGTAACGTTTTTACCATTGTCATTANATTGCACAGTATCGCCATACTATTCACATTTATACGATTGCACTCTCTTTCGGTAACGTTTTTACCATTGTCATTAACGGATGCATGCCTCCGATTTACTGAAATTTATAGGAAATGCTCTTAAGTACTTTGTACGTGTTAAATAAAACCTTTAATCTAAAGAAGGATAAAAGATGTGCCAAATATCAAAAATTAATTTTTATTTTGTTACTGTTATTCATTTCCGAAATGAGAAATAATAAAGCAACGAACGCTGAAATAAAGGTAGCTNATTGCACAGTATCGCCATACTATTCACATTTATACGATTGCACTCTCTTTCGGTAACGTTTTTACCATTGTCATTACCGGATGCATGCCTCCGATTTACTGAAATTTATAGGAAATGCTCTTAAGTACTTTGTACGTGTTAAATAAAACCTTTAATCTAAAGAAGGATAAAAGATGTGCCAAATATCAAAAATTAATTTTTATTTTGTTTCTGTTATTCATTTCCGAAATGAGAAATAATAAAGCAACGAACGCTGAAATAAAGGTAGCTCCATTAACTACGCAANTCTGTTATTCATTTCCGAAATGAGAAATAATAAAGCAACGAACGCTGAAATAAAGGTAGCTCCATTAACTACGCAATTAACCATAAACTATAGCATGTAGTTTACCGTCATGCATTCTGGTGCGATCAATGCAACATCTGGGAACGTAATTAGACCGAGCTTAACGCAGTTTGTTGTCACACAGCAGAACCAGATGCACGGTGTTGCCAAAATGACAAGAGAACTGGCAACACCACCTCTTCACGCCACAGTAACTGTCGCAGGAAGCATTCTATTAAAACTCTTATTTATTTATATTCCCAGACCTCCTTATGATGCAAAACTAAACTCTAAAACTCTACTGTAAAACTCACTCAAAACTAAGCACAATACTAATTATCCAGCGNTTATGATGCAAAACTAAACTCTAAAACTCTACTGTAAAACTCACTCAAAACTAAGCACAATACTAATTATCCAGCGACGGTTATCATTATCCAACACGATTATTGGCGACGTAAAAGTAAAATAAACAGGTTTTTTTTTTCGAAGGTTATATGTAAACCAGCGACATCTGCGTGGAATTCGGCGGAAACGACTGCCAGCCATCATCGCAAGTCGTCGGAAATGTGCGAACTTGAGCTGATGTTACTGAGGTGGTCGAACTTGAGGCAAATCTTTGTGTGGGAGTACGTTTATGAATTCCGTGGTTTATGCAGCATTCCGGAGACAATCATCAGTTCGTCGGCATGGAACTCCGAATGGCTTGCTTTGTTCTGAGGGTCATTACCGTTACAGGATTGTCCGTGGCCGGGTTTTTCTGGCAGAATTTATTACCAACCCTTAACTTACCGTAATATCACCTACAGTGAGCACACTTTGTAAGATTGACATGTTTTAAATAATATTTCAAATAAAAAGTTTAAAATGTAATGGTTTGGGTTATTACAGGTTTTTAATTACTAAAATTAGATCTAGTAGCTCATTATTAATTATTTTATTTATTTAAACCATACGGTTTAGGTTAAAACCGACAGGTTTTAGTGGTAACTGTGCGTCACTTGTAATGCAGTCGGCATCAGTTGGTCGTAACGAAGTACTTATTTGTCCGTTTTACACACTGAATGATTGTGGTGAATGTATCTGACCTTTATCGGCCAAGACCGTTTTTTTTTTTTTTTTTTTTTTAAGCGTTTCTAGCAAAAATTCGTTGCGGTTTTGTCTCGTCTTGACGATGCATCACGAAATTCTATGTACATCACAGTAGATAAAATATGCCCCCATAATAATTTACCTCATCCAGATTGGCATACATACTCATTAATAAAGAAACACGTATATGTTCCAACTGTTTGTATCAGGACCGGGATGAGAGCTCCAACATTACCAACCTTGAATAAAATGGTGAGTTAATCCTTTCAGTCCCGAATTAATTTCCGAGCTCAAAAGTTGCAATCGTTTAATTTTATGGTGGGTGCTATACTTGTGTCGAGCGTGCTTCTCGGAACCAGTGTACAGTGCTGTTCTTTAGTTGATGTCAGCATTAAACATTCACAAATAAGATATGCATAAACTTAAGCAAATCAGATCTCTCACGAGGAAGACGTTTAAGGCGCCCGTCTACCTGGAACTTTTCCCCACGTTTAGGCCGAGAAGCGCAGGAGCGATAAGGGCGACACTGCCACGCGCATCAAGTACGCCATCGCCGCTAAGCGCAAGGCTCTGAACTGGCGTGCAGTGTTCTCGTCGTGCTGCGTGTACCTATGGGACTTTCAGCGGTGACCATATTATTTTATTAGTGGGAAGTCTTTAGGAAGGTTCAGTGCAGGCCCCTATAGTAGTTTTGTATGTATCTGATGAGTGCATTTTGAGCTACAGTGCCTTGGAAAGGCCGTTTTTAGCGGTTTTGGAGTACTCTTAATTGATGTTTCTAACGTACGTGATATTTTGAAAGTACTTAACAGCTCTCGTCTGAAGTGTGTGTTCTTTTCGTAGATCAGCACGTTGGACGCACGCTTAATAGTTACGTTGAAAAACGCGTATTTCGAACACTCTGCAACGCAGTTCAAGCGCCAGGTAGACGGGCGCCTTAAAACACCGGCTCCCTTGTTGTGTGCAGTTCTGACCATAAATATCCTTCATGCGCAACGTGTCCTCGATCGTAGTGTCGTAGTGACGGGGACCGAACTGAAGGTGTCCTACGTGTGATGCCTGAGATATGTGCGGGTGCACCATGAAGGTGAAAGTTGTCTAGGGCGGGTGACAAATGAAACACAGCCACGTACCCATGTAAGAGACACGCAGAGAAGTGGGCACTTGAAATGCGAAATTGTCTCTAAAATGTTATGAAAATCGTGAGTATGAGATCCAAGACGTGGTTTAAATTTCTTGAACAAAGTAAACAAATTTGTGGCAGGGTTGTGTGTGGGATGCCAGATGCATAGTACGCTGCCATCAGAGATGTTTAGTTCCCAAGCAGTTGTAAAAAAAACACACCGATTACTAATGCTCGAAACGTCACGGTCAACTAGATCAACGAGAACTTTTAAACACGAACACGTCAAATATTTTCTGTCGCGAGAAATTAGACCACGTAGTAGTAGCAAACTGTTGATTCTGAGACACAGTAATTATACACAGGAGCAAGAAGCGGCGCGCGCTTTGTCATTTCGGGTTCTGAAAATCGATTGTGTATCACAGGATGTGTTATTGACTACAAATTTCTCTATCAAACGATATTTTTATTACGTAACGACATGCCGTTCCATAACACGAAAGACCAACGATATTATTGCCATTATACTGTATTTACTAAAAACGTTATCACATTTTAAAATACTTCACAAAAAAGTAATATACGGCAAGAACAAAAGTTGTGTCAGATCATGAATTAAATTATTAGTTTGGTTTACTACCCATGTTTTTAACTATCACTGGTAACACAGCAATTTTGAAGATTGTTTCTTTTTCACTCGGAAAGACATGTATGAGTTGCATTATGTTGCTTTAAGTTTTGTTTATAATACAGGCTTTTTCCTCATTTTTGTTCACTTTTGATTTTGTTCATACAGTCTGAGGGCGAACGCTTATCAAAGGACATGATGTTAGAAAATATCTTTATGCTGGTAATCCTACCAGCAAGTGGGAGTGTTTATCTCACTTATGATTTATAATATTATCGCAACAATTGTGTATTGTACTTTTTTTTCACCTGAAGATATATTCCAATTTCATTAATATACATATTTTTGTCTTACAGTAAAACTCTTTAAAAAAATTTTAGTTCGTTCAAGGCTTTCTGCGAGGTAACTCATACAAGTTATATATTGGTTGCTGAAATTAAAAATGTAAAGTAAAGATTATGGCCAGGAGTAAAGTACAGCAAAAACAGAAACAAACGTCATAATGGGGATATGGCACGATTTGAATCCACTTGTTTTGACATTATTCCTTTACTCAATGACAGTTGTTAAAGTTAGGTTTGCGAGAAGATATGTTTGACAGTGTAATAATCGGACGAGAAGTTAAACACATGAATTAGCAAAAGTGAGTAGTAGTCAACACTTAAGGACAGAAAACAAGATAAAATTTCAAACTGCGCTCAATTCTTTTGCAAATAACTTAACTCTTTGGTTTAACCCGAACAATACGGAAGAACCAGACTCGTAATTTTGGGCAATTATGTGTTTAGAGGCGTGTTTGTAAAATACTATTTCTATAAATATTTGGGATATTTTTACAATTCTTCATCACATCAAATGCATGCCAATGACAACAGTGCTGCAAACCACACTAAAAACAAAAAACGGTTATACGTTGGAATTAAATGGAATTATTAATGCTGGAAATATTCCTTGTAAAGAATACAACGCTTGACTGGAAATTTAAATTTTCATTCTAAAAGTTTTGCAAGTGTGAGAGCAGTTTCGTTCCACTCAGAAACTCAAAATTTACCTATTTCAAGTACTTGCCACTTTTTCCGTATATATGTATAATATTGGATGTATGCGTTTTTTTTTTTTGTTTCAGTATGTAGGTGAACAACGTGTTTCCTGTGAAGAAAAAAACCAACGCATCTGTACTTTCAAGTGATTCAATGTTTGATAATACGTAACCTATTTCTCATACGTATTTACGCATTATCTCATTAATGTACTCTACATTTATGAAGCGTATGCCGTATTCATCTATGAAAACAAGATCTGTATAGGTGAAACGTTATGCACTCGAATGTTGTGACGTGTCTTGGTCATACAACGGCTCCGTGGGAAGCTTAGCGAGCAGTCCAACTGTCGGATGAGTAGTTCTCCCACTAGGGGCGGCTATTGTTTAATAACAGGCGTAATTAACATCGCTGTTATCGAGGCATTGGTAATCATCTGTGGTTCCGCGGGCCGATACTCACCACGGTCGCTGTTTGGGTTCGATCAACAGATTAATGACGTCGAGTGCTAATATTATTTTTCCAACTAATGAAATGTGTGGACGCTGCGTTCGACATTTGAGGCGTGGCGTGCAGCGAGTGGGAAGCTGTGCGGGGACTCTGTAAAGGAACAGCTCATCCGCAATTCATCAAACTCTTTTAAAACAAGCTTTGGAAAAAAAAATTTCCGTAACTGCAATTTTTAAGTTGGCAGCGAATTACCGAAAGCAGTTTTAGGCCCTAACGTTTTTCCACGTGTGACATTTTTGAATTAGTAATCACTGGAGGTGGTTTGGTTTTGTTTCGCATAATTCACAGTAAAGAATTTAATTGCTATATATTTATGTATTTCCTAATTTTACAATTTCGCTGAATTTAAATGTCGAATCTAGTAATAGTGCCATTACAGTGTTAATTTTTACTTATTGTAGAAATATACGCCCAAGAAATAATTTTAAAAGCTGTCCAGTTTACCGTTTAATAACTAAAATATATTTTTTTACGCTAAAATGAAGTACGCAATAAACTGACAGAAGTTTTATTTTAGTAGTGACTGAAAGAGAAGTAAATAATCTTTAGATTTAGGTTTACTGAAATGCTCTCCACTAAATTATGAGACTTCTCAGAAACAGGGTATAGGGAGACAATGCCGGAAATACAATTAGTTAATTTTGACGCTCTGATAAATAAAACTTGTTTAAAAAACACATGTTAAAGCGCAAAGAAATCCAATTTAAACTACAACGAGGTCAGGTCTTCGTTTAGTTGTCGATAGCCGATGCCACGCCACCTTTCCAACTTCTGCCGTCCTCGTCGACTGTCACCGACGTCTCTCACTGCTTGCCACCGGAGATCAATGCACAGAAAAAAAATATTGAAAAGGAGATGAAAAATATTGCAACAATGTGGGCATTTCCACACATTAAGACAATATTTTACCTAAAAATATGTTTTGGAAACCATGTTACGAATTTTTTTTTGCAGGGTGGCTAAACGTTTTTCTGACAATAAAAAGCCTCCTTAGTAGACATACAATATATACATTTTCTATTATTACAAATTATAGTCTTCTATTTTAACTTACATTGTAAGGAAATGAAAATAAAATTACTTATTGTGCTCTCAAAAATTACTACGATGAATAACTGATTCAAAAGTGAAAAATATCTATCGATTTATATTCACGAAAAATTAAACAAAGGAGCAACGGAGAATCGACTCAGCAGCCCGTATTTTACAATCGCGATTATTTTGTCCTACACTAGAACATTGCTAGGAACTGAAAGAGTTATCTATGTGACTATTCTTTAAATATCAAAGTTACATACTTTATTGTCACAAGATGGTCGTACGTAAAAGGTAACAGTAATTGATTCTAAACCTTTGAGTCGGGTTTAGATATCGCATCAGTAAAAAATATTTTACATTTTTAAAACTTATTTTTATACACAGAAGAACACCTGAATTACTAATATAATATTTATTTTATAAATATTTTTCAAAGCGAAAGTACAGACTTACTAACTAGCATATTTACGGAGAGGTTCCATGAATTAACGAAAAGGTCTATGAAATTTAAAGAAAGTTGGTTTTATAAAAAGAAACGTTTCCGTAATTTTACTGAGAGTTCTGGGGAAGTTCACCCACAACTTTTTCGTGCCAAAAACAGGTACTTATTTTCTTGGGGACGATTATTATAGTGTCATTATTGATAATAATTTAGGTTAGCGATATACAAAATAACCGTACTTTAAAATGACATTGTAAGTTGCAAACAAATTGCACATTTGAACAGTTGCTGTTTTATATTTGCACAACATTTGACGATGGTTTGCGCCAGTTCCGTAGGAATTGACGTTACATTTCTATAAAATATTATTACAGTATGTTCTTTTGGTTACAAAACTAATTGGGAGAGGGGCAATAATACACACGACTACAAGATCGCTTGAGCCTACAATTCCTAGGAAACGGCATAACATTTTCTACACTTAAAAGAACGTAATAAGGAAACATTATCTCCAATATCAATTATTATTGTTTAATTTGAAATAAAATACGTATCGCAGAATATATTGGTTTGCAATTTTGACTTTGCAACTAAAAGCTATTTCTGGTCATTACAAATGACTCTCCTAACGTTACAAAGAATAAATTTTTACAAGTCATATTGTACTATTTTTTAAAGGTTTTTAACTGTTAAAGAACTTCTCTGTATAATTTACAAATATTTCTACAAAACTAATTAACAAAATTATTCCCTTCTTGGGTGTCACGTTCGTACATCCACAAGAATAACAAAAGTTTCGCTGCAGAAAACAGTGGTCATTAAAAGTGAAATCTAGTAACTGCTGATATTATCAAAGAAGGCAGGTCAAGGTTTCTACTCATTGTAGGTAAACCTTTCCACTGAGAGCTCTGTTTATCCGTAAGGTTTCCTGTAAACCTTCAAAGGTAGGGCAAGGTCTATTCCGACGTTGTTTGACAGCAACATTGTGCCTGGTTTCACGTTACAAGAAATACATAAAAATTCTCCACGTCACACAGTTGTACAAATTTTATTAATTTTGGAAAGACCAAAAGGAAAGGATAGAAAATCATCATAAGAGAAGATCACATTCTACAAAACTTAATGGACTAGATGATTTAAAGCAAAATATAGCTGTTAAGCGATTCGACGATAGCAGTTTGGTAAAAAAAAANAACTTAATGGACTAGATGATTTAAAGCAAAATATAGCTGTTAAGCGATTCGACGATAGCAGTTTGGTAAAAAAAAAAGAGATCAGATTCTGAAGAGAAGAATAAGACGGAAGTACAGTCAGAAAAAGTTGGCAGAGCAATATACNAAAAAAAAAGAGATCAGATTCTGAAGAGAAGAATAAGACGGAAGTACAGTCAGAAAAAGTTGGCAGAGCAATATACTTTATAAATAAGCAAAAACTAATAGGAAACATTTATTTTAATGTGTGCTCAAGTCATCCGCACGAAAGTCTTTCCATTTATTTTATAGGTCACGACTTAACAAATAAACCGTGACAGTATCCTTACAATCAGTTAACTTATTACCCCACTAAGCCAATTAATTAAGATTGAAATTTTCTAGTTTGTTTACATCACATAAAAATATATTTGCCACGATTGCGTTTCCATAAAAACATGTTAAAATGCTCACACTGTAACGATTTGCAAAAATTAAAAAATTCTCACAGACCTACTATTTCAAATTTTAAAATACTCTTTTCCATACTTGTGAATAATTTTTAATTCATTTCAAAAATTATTTTCTCATTCATAAAAAAAATTTTGAAGGACGCCAGTATTTCTCTTGAGCGAACCCATTAATGGAGCTTTAAATAAGTGCTCTATGAGCCGATTTGTAGGCTTGGCGGGGGAGTTGGGTGAAGAGATTTGAGCGGCTCTTAACAGCGAGGTCTTGAGGGCCGATGAATGTGAAGTAAGGTGAGAATGGAGTGGCACCGGAATGAAAGAGCGGTGGAAACGCAAGATCCCCAAGAAAACCCGCCGACCAGCGGCATCGTCCGGCACGATCCCCACCTGCGAAAATACGGAGTGGACCGGCCGGGGATTGAACCCGGTTCGCCTCAGTGTGAGGCGAGCAGTCTAACCGCTTGGCCACCGTCACCGTGGGTATCGGTGATTGCACCAATAGCAAAGCGCTCAGCATTTAGCCCGTCTTTAATACTTCAAGAACTACTGCACAGAAATTCCGCAATATAATACAACTTTGCAACTTTTGTAAGAACGTTTTCTTTTTCATATTTTGTTCTGTATTTGCTACGGGTTACATGAGTAAAGTTCAGTCAAGGTCACTTCATACTTTTCTGAAGCCCTGCTGAAGTTCTTCTCCCATGATATTCATCCGCTTCGTGCAAACAAAGCTTAACCTANTCATACTTTTCTGAAGCCCTGCTGAAGTTCTTCTCCCATGATATTCATCCGCTTCGTGCAAACAAAGCTTAACCTAGTCTAGAAAATTACACCAGAGAGAAAATGCATCGCATCCGTGCGCGCTCAATGTAATAATTGTTTGCATAAGAACTGTTTATTACTAGGCATTACCAACAAAACTATTTGTAACAGTTTTTATTCACGTTAATTATAAATGAGATGTCATAATTTAATAAGTAAAAAAAAACAACATTTAAATTTGACCAAAAATAAGGTACTTTAACGGACACTATGGGCACGTATGTAAAGCACTTGTGNTAAAAACAACATTTAAATTTGACCAAAAATAAGGTACTTTAACGGACACTATGGGCACGTATGTAAAGCACTTGTGATGCATGGCGCATTTAGGGAACCACAAAACAAGTCATGCATGGGCTGATTTTCCTTAGGTTTGATACAAAATGCGTGAAAGAAACAGCGAGTAGCTATGCGGGGTGTTCCAGGGGCAAACTAACATGCGTTAAGAGGCAATAGTACGAACCATTCTGAAGGGAAAACATTTATAAACATATGCTCTATTCGCAATGGTGTCCGAGATGTGCCACTCACGGCATTTGTCAAGTTGGCCACTTCAATTAGCAATACAGCATCTGACTACACGAGCTGCTAAATGGCAGAAAAGTTAGGCGGTGGCGTTTTTGAACATGTGTCATAAAGCGAATTTGCACAATAAAACCCAATATGTAAATATCTGTTCATTTACTATATACAACCTGTACCGTTCCCATTCCTGTCAGTTTCGCATATCTGTATCTCAGACACCCTTGCGAATAGAGCATTAATATGTTTATCTAGGTTTACCATTCAGAATGGCCCATACCTCTTAGCATACGTCCGCTTCCCTCTGAATCAGCTGGTATTTTAATAAACGAGTTTATCAGTAACGTGTCCTTCTGGTTCCCACGGATCGCCGGAAGACGTGAAAGAGGGATTGAGAAATGGTGAGGGGGGGAAGTAGTGAAGAGGGGTCACGTGGCCAACACACGCGCCCCTGGTGGCGTGCGTGGCGAACTAATCACTCGGCCGGCCGCACACGGAAAGAGCGGGTACCACGCACCAACCTCCCTCCCCCCT
>NQII01001533.1:73594-89791 GCA_002778355.1 Clitarchus hookeri | reverse complement strand
CTAGATGGATGTCACTAACCCCTTGGGGGTCTCTCCCGCACACACGCGCGACCTTCTTCCCGGGGGCCGGAGGGGAATTTGAAAAATCGGGTGGGGGAGGGGGAGGGGTGCAGGCCCGCGGCGCAGATGGGACTCAATTATGCAAATCAAAAAGCCCCGCGTGCACTTCGCGCCATTTACCAACCGGGGCCTGCTCTGTGTATCGGTCACAGTCGGTGGCGCGCGAAGGCAATTTTCGGCACGGCCGGGCTCCATTGTTCAAGGCCGTCGCTGCACTTGCCGGCGATGAATAGCCGCCCACTCCCCTCCTTCATCTTCCCTCTGTCCTTGGACTCCAGCAGCCCCCTCCCTCGCGTGGAGATTACTTCCGACAAATAGCGCACGCGAATGATAACCCTCAGATGAGTAACGCCTTGCCGGACTGCACTGACAGATCGAGCATCGGAGCTAAATGGTTCTTCCATCCCTCAGTTATCCTCGCCTGTTACTTTACTGTTGGCGTTTATCGCACTTACTTTTCGCGTATTACTTGGATGGCTAGGATCTAACTTCCACTGCATTCGCCGAGAAAGTCTAAGTCACGAGACTACAGATGTTGCATCTCTGCAACATGCGTTCAGGAAACTCCTGGGTGAAAACGCTACATTGAGGCATTTTGTGGCTGACATGATCCAAATTATATAACCACCTAACCTTCCCCCTTAAGGTTTTTTTTTACAATGACAGCATGTCAGAAGCAAATTTTTGCTTAGAGTAAAGTGAGACTTAATTCTCCAATTCATATTTTACTGCCCACAAGTTTGTTCACTTATTTATTTATAATCCTCTAACATGTTTGTTTTATTAGTAGCATACTGCCTTCTACAGTAGTGTTGTTATCTAAACGAGGCTAGAAACAACATTAAATATTAACAGAATTCCTTACCTTCCCGATTCTTAAACGACAATCACTCAGTTGAAAAGAACGAAGTTATGTTATCTGTCTACTGCTTCCGTCTGCCAAGAAAAACATTCATTGCACCAAGCGAAAATTTTCTAAGCAATAAAATACAGTCCCCATTTGATACGTAGGTGAAATTTACAGATATGGTATAAGTTGTCCTACACGTAAATGTTCTCACAGGGTGAAGCGTAACACAAAACAGGTAGGTATACAGAAGGGAAATTACGTGTGTCCCCGCCCAAATTATTTCTTTGACACACGTAGGACAAGTTGCAGAATGTGTAAAATTCATGTTCGTTGTTGTTTAAGCAGTTCTAGTGGCTGATACAGTGACGACATTGTATAAATGTCCACTGATTGTGCCATAAACTGAAACAAACTTTCCCCGGGCTCCTTTCAGTAAGTTAATATTTGGAATTCGTCAAGTATTGACTGAAACAAATATCTTACCTGTTTCGACGCCTGAAGAGAAAATCAATTTGTAAGTTAACAGGTTCACGTAGACCTATCAGCATGCTGACTGCCTGTGAGATGCTCTGCAGTTAGACCTTACATATGATTAGCAACGTCAGGAAGGTTCCGTATTGGTTAGCCCGGCGTCTGGGAATTCTTGGCCATGATTAAGGAAATGACAACCTGCAACATTACTGGCAAGTGCAGCTACATTCGCAGCTCGTGTGGGTAGAGTTCGTAATAAACACAGTAGTTTTATTTATGCTCTGGTGGGATACTGTGTGAGGATTCCCGGATTTTCGGAAGCGGTGTGTGGTGAAGTGAATCTGTTGACATAGGTTAAGACGGTCGGTTGCGTGCCGCCAGGGATATTCAGCTCGCACGCGAAGGCGAGGCAAATCCTTGACTTGCCCTAGATCTCGAGATGAAGCGGTGGTATGATAATTCTTCGTCGTTTGCATTCCTCATCACCGGCGGAGGGTGGGGGGGCACGGAGTGAGGGAACATCAGAGGGAACGGTTGAAATATACACGGTTGGCTGGGGGGAGAGAAAGAGAGGAAGCCAGCGCGAATAGGAAGAAAGGACGAGAAGAGAAAGCCGCGAGGGGAAGGAGACGGCTCACGAGAGTTTGAAGTGATTTTCCAGCCGGCTGGAGACGAATGAGCGACTTGATGGATCTATAACTCTCCCATATTAACTCTTCCCGAACGCTAAACTGGTGGGTTCCAGGACAAGTGGAAGAAGAGTGGTTTTGGGCGAGGGAGGGGTGTGAAGGGAGGCACGACAGCGACGGGGAAAGAGAGAGAGAGAGAGAGCTAGACGGGAGCAGCTTTGAAACAAGCCAGACACTTTGGAGCGCGACGTGGTTGTTCCCCTGCAAAATCTTGTGACGCAAACCGCCACACTGTTGTGAACGAGTGTTGCCTGAATACAGGCGCGCCTCAGTGTTGCGGCCACGAAGTCGTAATGGCAGACCGTGTCACCTTTCTGGCAGAGAGGGAGGGGTATATTTTATAAATGTGGCGTACTAGCGACCGCCTACATGAAATAAATTGAACAAGTTAAATTGTCTGCAAGACAATCAACTGCTAAACACAGCGATTCAGTGTAGTATCAAGTTGTAGAATGTATTTAAATCACGTTGGTAAAGGTCGCTTCCAATTCAAAGCAAAATTCTGTTGGCAGTAGTGGTTAAGTACCATATTCAAATGCTGTGCATACTCACTAAAGTGCCAGTTATCAATAACAGTTATTTGCTCAGTATCAGCCTGTATATAACTCTCCGTAATTAAGGTAAAAATTATTCTGAAATTTTATCAGTGTGATATTTATATACTGAAGAAAAACCACTCGGCATTTCACTGGGAATCCGAAAAAAAGTGCGATATGGAATATTAGCATACACTGCGACGTGAAATCTATTAAAGCAGTTGATTCTCTATTGTCATGTATCCTATTTCCCCCCGCAAAGAATGCAGTGAGATCGCCGCAAAACATTTAAATTCGTTTATACAATTATTTACCACGGCAAGTATTTTTTAACAGTGGAAAACTTGTTACTGAATTCTGGGATATTTACACACATGTTGTGATACCAGGGCACACGGCCTCGTCTCGTGCCAGCAGCTTGCAGGAAACACACTTCATACGGACAACTCCAGGGGAATCCAACATCTAAGTACATTAAGTTTTATGTGACCACTCACAAGGAAAGTATTGTAAATTTCTCGTTTATTTTACAATGGAACCTACGTTGTCCTGTTGGCATCCAGTTGTCCCAACTTTAATCTAAACATTAGCAAATAATTGAGAAAAGTTGCGGTAAGCCAATAATTTACAGCTGCACTGGTATAAAAACGTTTTTTTATTTCACTTCAGAATATTTTCCTTTTGCCACGACATACTGAAGTTTAAATCTATTTTACAACTTCGTTGATATAAAAAGTGTTCATATTAGAGAAGGCTGCGTCCGCATTTGCCTTCCCTGGATTAAAACTACCCAAACATGCAACCCGTTTCACTCAGCCGCGTCCAAAATATAATTTGCAGCATCTCTAAAAGAAGATTATTGCCATATTTTACTTTAAACCTCCAAATTCAGTTTATAGCCGTGGCTCATTGCGTGCCATTTATGTATGAACACAAACAGCTTTAATTTAAAAGGGACGTAATTTTTTTGTACTGTCAGCCAGTACTTCTTCAGAAACTTCTCACATGTCAACCCGTTTCTGAAAATGAGATGAATCCTCTGCAAATTGCATGTTTGCAGATTTCATTATACGTTTTATATAGACTTACGTTCAATTCTATGCTGTATACCATGTTGTTTTATATAGACTTACGTTCAATTCTATGCTGTATACCATGTTGTTTTATATAGACTTACATTCAATTCTATGCTGTATACCATGTTGTTTTATATAGACTTACGTTCAATTCTATGCTGTATACCATGTTGTTTTAACTCTACTACGAAACGTTCCTGCATATCAGTGAAACAGCATTTACCTATCAATCAAACTCCTGCAACTCACGCTCTCAACTTGAGTTCATGAATACGGCTTCTGATTAGCGAAATGAATTCAAACGGGTCCGCTGAAAATAAGTGGCAGTCCACAGATTATTAGGATGGATAGATTTGACTGATTTAGTTGCAATTTCCTTTTAATTTCCACCAATCAAAGACACTGGTTCCCAGTTCATTCCATTGATTAGCTATTCTGTAGAATCTTATTATCTGACTTTAAGTAACTAGTATCTCATTTATACATCTTACTGATTTAGACTTAAGGTGTATGTCATTCATGTTAATAACAATTCGACTGCATAAATCAAATTTCGCTTATTATGACTCAGAACAGATAATTAGTAACTTGTTATTATATTTTTAGTTGCTTTCCGTAGCCCAAAATAGTTAATTTCATAAATGTTNGAACAGATAATTAGTAACTTGTTATTATATTTTTAGTTGCTTTCCGTAGCCCAAAATAGTTAATTTCATAAATGTTACACTTGCGAACAGGTCCCAAGCTAAAAGAATAATTACATAGCTATGGATATTTAAAAAATTTTGCTAAAGTGAAACTGTAATAAACTTATAATAACGTTATGATTTAAAAGATAGTTATTAAGTTATTTNAAAAAATTTTGCTAAAGTGAAACTGTAATAAACTTATAATAACGTTATGATTTAAAAGATAGTTATTAAGTTATTTTTAACATCTATGAATAAAATCCAAGTTTAATGTTAATTATCTAGGATGATATTGTAGTATCTGTATCATTTTCCTTTTCGTAAATTATTAACATTCGAAAGTCATTACAAACAAGACCAGTAAAGTGCATCTTTAATCTTAATCTTGTCTCGGATGATATACTTTCTACATCATTTTACTTTTTGTAAATAATTAACATTTGAAAGTCATCACAAACGAAATCTTGCCAATTTCATAGTTTTAAGTCAGATTTTATACACGAAGAAAAGAAAATGAGTGAGTGATATAGTCTATTCGCGGTTTCTTCACAGTTTTTGAATCGAATCTCTAGAAAATCACCCCTTGTACAACGTGTTTGGTTGTTTCCTAAATATCCCATGTATCGCAAACGTTTCATACTAGTATTAACATTAAAATATCTTATTTTTAGTTAAGTTTATTTTTCTTATATTTTATCTATGCATTACAATATACCATAAATAATTAATACCAGTAGTAACAGAGAGAAAATAGGCGTGCTGGTAACACGCAGTAAGAAATAGTTCTTATTCAAAATATTATTACACGCTAAGCCAACAAAGAAGCTACAGAGTCGCAGACGGCAATATATTTTTTTTTCTATTTGAGAACAGTCTTAGTCCAGTCTTTAAAACAAAGAAAACATATTACCCAAATTAGAAAACCCGGCCTGGGTTACAGACCTAGAATTTATGGTAAACCGACCAACTGAATGTTTCGAATACCAGTATGTAAGGTGAAAACCAATTAATTTCTAAAATGGCTGAAAAACGAAGCTTTCGAATGAGAACTTGTGATGTTGGAAAGTAACCTTTCATCTGAAATCATGGCAAAATTCCCAACAGTGGCTTTTGTCTGCAACTACGTGTTATGACACGCTATAGCAATTAATGTACGGCCATAAACGAACACGACAGCAGAGAGAGAGTAAGGAAGGCCACGCCTGTGCGAGATTCTGTTTGGACAAGAGTCGCGCCACGGAACAGAAAACTAGGACAGCCGGCAGTAGAGACAGTCGGTGGGCGTCGGGCCTTCAGACTCCCAGATCCCCTGCAAGAGGCTGGATACTTCCCAACAACGGATTTGTGTGTCGGGAAACACCTCGGCCCGAAGCGGATCGAGCCCTCGAGCCTTCGCGAACTGACATGCCAAGTATCATTTGCAAACTGTGTCGACTCTATTGGCTTCGGGTAATCGCCTCCCTTAGAGCACCCCCTCTTTACAAACTTGACAATTATAGAGATACGTATCGTCGTTTTGATGACAATAAAACTTGCAACTCCTGTGACTTATTAGTTAGAGAGTAAACGCATTAAACCCCTTTATTCTTGCCTGTACCCTGTGGTTACTATAGCAGGTATTAACGCGACTAACTACCCAGCAAACAAGTGGTAACTTTTATTAGTATGTTTCAGTAAGTTCTCAAATAAAAGANTATTAACGCGACTAACTACCCAGCAAACAAGTGGTAACTTTTATTAGTATGTTTCAGTAAGTTCTCAAATAAAAGATAAATTTGTAACTAGAATTGAACTTAGAGACAGGCTTGTTCCAGCCNGTATTAACGCGACTAACTACCCAGCAAACAAGTGGTAACTTTTATTAGTATGTTTCAGTAAGTTCTCAAATAAAAGAAAAATTTGTAACTAGAATTGAACTTAGAGACAGGCTTGTTCCAGCCAAAAAAATGCTTTTTTATATGGTGCCAAAAATATATTTAGTTTCCTCAACAAAATGTTTTGTTGAATAAAAAAAATTTAAAAGCAACAAATTTATTTTATTTGCTAAACAGAATACACGCTTGAACAAACAAAACATCTGCATTAGTTCAAAAAAATTAGACAGTCAACAACATATTTAATTGGATCAATTGTATGTATTTGCTTGGCCACTCATTTGATTGCTTTCATTCGAAAATACAGCTCCGGAGTTCGTTTGCAATTTTTGCGGCAATCAGAATGGACACAGTGTTTGTTAGTGCACTTATTGATGCTTAATAATGCTATAAAATCCTAATAAAACAATTTTAAAAGGAAGCTAAAAAAGTAAAGCTGTGTAACTTGAAATAACCTATTAATTTACTCGCGTTGTCCAGTATTTTATATTTATTTATTTTAAAACATTTCCATTTAATAAACAGTAACGTTATCTGAGGTCGCTAGGGCGTAGCGCTGGGGTACAATCGATCTAGGGTCGAACTCATGCCAGTCTTTTTATTATTTTTGATCAATTGAAACTGTTTAATGCGCGTGGAGTCAAAAAAATATTTATTTGCCCTAATAAAATGTCAACCAAACAAGACACTGTTTGTAAGAGGACAGTTGGTTGCCGGCCAGATACCGTCACACACTTCGTTTGCTCGACAGCCGTGCGCCTGCCAAGGCTTTTTTTTTTTTTTGTTCACTAATGTACATATAATAATGACTTCAATATAAGCGATAAAGACCCGAGGGTTGCACACATTTGTAGGATAATAATATGGCACCCCACATTTTCTCAATGGATGGGAATGAGTTTACGTAACAACCATTCGGAGATTTCAGATCTCGATTCAAGACAGCAGTATTCACGGGATTGTTCTTTCATCTAAAATATGTTTTAATATTTTGAAATAGAACCATTTGAAAATTCGATTTTCAAGTGCACCTGCTTCGCTTACGAACTATTGTAGGACAAAGGACGTGTAATGTTTTAAATGTTGAATAGGGAATCACCTCATAGTGTTTGTACGTGTCGTTCAGTTTTCAACATGTAGAGCGCGACGAATGTCGGCACATGTGCGAGAGAGACAGACGGCTGACTAACAGCCACAACAGTATACGAGGGGAAAGCGACTATGGTTGGGTAAGTATACAAAGGAACGGTAACCGAACTGCACACACACGACAGCTCTGTTTGCGAACTAAAATCTTCACTTTCTTCTGCGGCTAGCAAAACAAGTTTCAGTCGACAGGTTCTGAGGTCTTGGAACGCCGGTAAGGGGGAAATTAGGGAGTATGGAGCAGCGGCAGAATGCAAGGATGGGGGAAACAGTAGTGCCCTGAGAAAACCCGCTGACTGACGGCAACGTCCGCCACGTTTCCCTCTAGCCGAACAAGAGTGGAACTTCGGCACGGCACAAACCAATCTCCAGGGAGTCGCGCTGAGAAAGACCGCTCTAGCACATTTACGTGAAAGTTACAGCCATGCCATTTACCTTCGTGAAATTATATTACAGGTGAATGAGTGAGTTTGGTTGTCGGGCTTCTGAAATATTTCAGGAGAATTGTTTACGACATAGTACATTGCCTACATATTACCCAAGAGGTCGTGGAATGTATAGTTCCGAACTTATCATGCTATCTATGACGATTTGTAGGCATTAAGGATATGGTTAACTGCGTTATTTCGGCTGCATGCATCTGGGACTGTACTAAATAACAGTGCCTCTTCAACATAACCTTCCTCCGCGCGCTGATTGGATAACGGGGAGATTTACATATACTTGGCGCGTTGGAAAGGAACATCGCAAGAGAGATGTATTTGCAACAAATTGAAATGGTGGCTGAAAAACTACTCTGAAAATTATCAACTGGCAATTCAACATGAAATACTTTGCTGATACAGCCCCGAGAATTGTTTTATGGTGGTAAAAAAAATACTATTCAGGGCCGAAAACCTAATCACTGGAAGAGAGTTTTGCAATTACTGGAAAATAATTATGTAGCAACAGCGGTATTTACAAAATATTCTCTAATATATATATATATATATATATATATTAATTTTTTTTTAATTGGTAGGTACATCCGTTTGGGATCGAACCTAGGACCTCAAGTCATGAACGTAAATAGAATGAACATCCTGTAACAGTTTATATAACAGGTTGTGAATAAATAAACGAAACAAATAAAACACACNACGTAAATAGAATGAACATCCTGTAACAGTTTATATAACAGGTTGTGAATAAATAAACGAAACAAATAAAACACACTTCTCGTAATACTGATTAAATGGCGTCTGTTTAATTTTCATCTCAAACAGTCAACATAGCCAAAAAAAAAAAATCATCTTTGAGATGGCATTTTCTACCAAATGGCTTCTGGCAGACATTCAATTACCAACATCGAGTACGGGTGTTTGCGGTATTCAGACATGATATTTGATCTAAATACAACGGAGTGTTATGCTTCCTCGCATTAAACGGGCTACGGTATTGAACAATTTTATTTTAGTAAACTGTGAAAGAATTCTTGCCCTATTATTCATGTTCACAGCATCTGCAATATTTAATTTATACGCTGTTCACGGTAAAGTGAGCACTTTTGAAATCAACCTTCGAAAAATTAATACTGCCCGTAGCTTCATATATGTTACACTGCACATTTGCATGCGGGCTTCCAGTAAAGTTGGCAGCGAAGAAGTAAAAATTGTTCTAGGTTCGACGTTGTATTGCGAACGTAGTGTTTAAATTAATGTCCAATGAGTTTAATATTTCTTGTTTTATTCACATTATAGCAATAATTCGCATAGGTCTAATGAGGCCACGATTTCGCTTCGATGGCGCATACATAAAGTGACAATTGCAATGTTAAATTTACGTATGGTAGAAGGGGCCGCGGTGGTGTAGTGGTTAGACTACTCACCTCTTACCTAGGAGAACCGGGTTCTATTCCCGTTGGGGTCGCTCTCGGATTTTCACACGTGGGAATCGTGCCAGACGATGCCGCTGGTCGGCGGATTTTCTCAGGGGTCTCCCATATTCCCCGCCCTTTCATTCCGGCGCTGCTCCCTACTCACCTCGCTTCACCCTCTTCGGCTCTCAAGACCTCGATGTTAATAGCCGCCCAAATCTCTTCACTCACTTACGTATGGTGGAAGGATACAACGTGATCAGATAAGTAGATCCTAGGAAGGACTTTCGAAAGTGCCCAGGTTACCGTGAACAGTCTATAACACATGACATGCCTGGTTCAAGAGTGTTACGACCCAGACGACGATAGCAGAAAGTTGTTTGGCAGAGCGGGTGGAGGGGAGGGGGACATATCGATCGAAGGCCGATCGCACGCATATTTCATTAGAGCTCGCAGCGCGTAAACGGATTAGCGCGATCAAGAGTGCCCACCGGCAAAGAGGCTGCGACAGATTATCGCGATCGCATTTGCCGCCGAGCCGAGGCGGGTTACACAGCCGTGCCTTGTTGAAGCACCGATCAGGAAGTGAGTAAAGTAAGTAGGTAAAACGCTGGTTCGTCCACAGGATGTGCTTTACCTACTCCATTAGACTTAAGTCAGTGTTGATTAAACACTCACTCTCAAATCCACCGCATTCATCGAGGAGCGCGTAACAGAAAAGTATTGCTCTGGTTAGACATAGTATTGTTTTCTGGGTTTATTTGGTGGCAGTAATGGTTCCATATTGCAAACAACGTGACATGAAAACTGTTCCTTAATAACATGCCGAATCCGCTTATGAAACTCGTAGAATTTAACATTACAACTTTTTTTGATGATTGCACGTACTCTTTTGGATGCTTTACATAGGCATTTAATAACTTTTCTTAGTATATTTTTTTAGTAATTTTTTAATGAGTTATTCCCATTTTTTCTGAAGGATGACGTCGATTCCTGTATACCTATGCCTTATTGATTTAAAATATGAGTAATTTATGCGAGTCCTAGACATCTCTGTTTAAGTGCAATAATTTTTGTGGGAAGGAATTTAGACATGTATGCAACAGGAAAATAATTTGCAAGGGTATTTGCAATGTGTTTGTACTTTGGACACTCGGGTTAGAGATACATTTTTTTGTAAAGAGTAACTTAAATAGCCTTCAATGCACTTTTGTTTACGCTTTATATACAAGTATGAACACTAGTAATAATATATTGCACAAATATTTGTTTACTTTGCAGAATAGACACATTGAAGACAGTTTATGAACCTTTTGAAATTGAAGCAGCTTGAAAGAATTTATATTTGGATTTCGACATCAATTTCCCGATACGTATGGAACATGGTAAGCCGTCAGACTGAGAATCAAATGAACTACCGNTTTGGATTTCGACATCAATTTCCCGATACGTATGGAACATGGTAAGCCGTCAGACTGAGAATCAAATGAACTACCGGCTTTTGTATATTTTGTTTTGAAAAAGAACGTAAGACTATTAAAATACCAATACATTGTAAATAACAAACCACGAAAATGTCTACTGATTATATTGTTGAAAATTGAGGTAAACATGCATGTTTATTTAACATAAACGTAGCAGTTATGACAACGAAACTCGGTGCATGAACACATAATGCTGTAGTCTTGGTGATAAATATTCAGAATAATTGAGAGTCACACTCTGTAGACAGTCAGTGCTGCTTCTTCACCCGACATTGGACTGCTTTTCAGCCAGTAGCACTATCAGATTGCTGTTAGAATCTTTGTTTATGTAAGTAAATGCTTTCAGATGCGTGTATACAACCTCCAAGCTACTTTCAACGAAGCTAAATTATATTCAAGTCAGTCAGAATTCTTTATTCGTGTAAAAAAAAACCTGAGAGGATTCAGAAAAGGGGGGGGGGAGGCTGATAGAATCACGTAAAAATTACACGACGGACACTCAGAGCGCAAAATGAATGGTGACAAGGAAACAGGAACGTATTAAACGCTATGGAATGAATAAAGGGATCGACTCTCGCACATGAAAAGCATTTAATAGCCGACAAGTGAGCTGAAAATATAGAGCTGAATGTAGTGGATTAAAACACCGTACAATACCATTCCATGATCGGTCCGAACACAGCACTGAATAGACTTTTCTGAAAAAAAAAGCAATGTGTAACACTCATCGCGTTTAATTGCCAAAACAATCGACATAAAACGTAAGCCGTTAATGACTTTCCATAGCTGCTTTTAAAAAAATGAAGCGAAGCTTGTTTTCATTTACAAATGTNCAAACGTAAGCCGTTAATGACTTTCCATAGCTGCTTTTAAAAAAATGAAGCGAAGCTTGTTTTCATTTACAAATGTTGTAAAATAAACGTTTATTCTGAACTGCAGATATAAACTCTGTATGATAGTTCGTTGTGGAACATGGGGTAGAAAATATAAAACGATGTACAATACAACGTGACTATCAAGAGGAAGGGACATCCTTAAAAATTGGGAATTAAAGTTAGTTCACGTTCCATTCATGGTTAATTCACACTTTTCTGAAGCCCTGCTAGAATTCTACTTTCAGGATATTCCTCCACCTCAAGCAAGGAAAGCTTAGGAATGGACACCAGAGGGCCAACGCACCCGAATCTTGCGCACTCAGTGTAATGGCATTTTGCATAAGAACTATTTCTAACTAGGCATCACCAACACGCCTGTCTTCTCACTGTCTTTATTCGTACTAGCTATAAATTATATATAATAATTTGGTGATCAATATAAGTAAAAGTTAAACTTAAACAAAATTAGGTTATTTTATGTTAACACAAGAATATAACGTTTGTGATAGATGACATATTTAGGAAACAATAAAGCACGTCACACATGGGGTGTTTTTTCAAAGGCTTGATTTAAAAAGTGTGAAGAACCCGCGAATAGACTATATTTTCACAATTCCGTAAACTACGTGAGATGTAGCAACAAATCCTTGAATAGGCCTAGTGTTAGCGTGATGGCATCTGTGAAAGTATGGCGGGTGATAACATCACTCGTCAGTTTAGAAATTAGGGTATGCCACGTTAGTAACCAACAAAACTGTGTGACTGGCGGGTATTTATCAATTTTAATAACGTAATAATCATGTGTACATTAAAGTAACACAAAACAGGATAGAACCATTCACGAATTAGTTGTTTTCATCTCAAAGTTTTTTTTACATTTTGCAAATTATACTCTCAATGTCCAATTTTCAAGGATCTCAATCCATTTACGCTCGGTCATAGGTCGTAAGTAGTGTGCTCATGTCGGTTCGGGTCCAAGTATCACGCATCAGGATTCAGAATCCGTTCGCCATCTTTATAGGCATCACAGCCAGGGTGGCCGTGTTGGTCGTTACAGTCCGCCATATTGGTAGGCGCCACAGNTCGCCATCTTTATAGGCATCACAGCCAGGGTGGCCGTGTTGGTCGTTACAGTCCGCCATATTGGTAGGCGCCACAGCCATGGCGGCCATGTTGGTCGGTGCAGTCCGCCATATTGGTAGGCGCCACAGTAATTGCGGTCATGTTGGTCGGTGCATTCAACCATCTTGGTAGGTTTCACAGCCAGGACTGGTTGTCAACTGCTTCGTATGAAACTTTCATTTTTGGTGGCGATGTGCATGAGGAGTCTGACTGGCTAGTGCTAACACCGCCCTTCCTACTGTGCACACTTCACGGTTACCCAACACCGAGCAGGTGCACACCTGTAGGTAACCACTTTCACGAGAATGTTTTCGTACCTGAGCTCTTCCTTTTCGTCACTACCATTTCTTTCATATCTGCCTTCAGCTATTTAGATTAACACTTAACATTATTCGTGACATGGATTTGCATAAATGATTTTATAGAAATGATAATGTTTTTAATGGATATTTATTTACATCGATATTTATACATATATTTTTCTAAATCGTTAACACATATTTTTCATTTGAAATCAATACTTTAAACATTATCGAGTGTCTTTCCTGCTGCATTTTTTACAACATAGAACATAACATAATTGTTTTACCATATACACCTCAAGATGACTGAACATAGTTACAAAGTATGTCTGCAATATATATATATATATTAGTTATCATTTTTCTCATGCCTCCTTATTGCTTTTACTCAAACATGTACACTGGAGTGCCAAAAAAAACTGGTATAGGTGTGCGTATGCAAATAACAGAGGTATCAAAAAAATCAGAGTAACGCGATGCGGTTGGCAGCGCCTATATAAAACAACGAGCGTCTGGCAAAGTTGATAAATCGGTTACTGCTGCTACAATGGCAGGTTATCAAGATTTAAGTGAGTTTTAACGTGGTGTTATAGTCGGCGCACGAGAGATGGGACATAGCATCTCCGAGATAGCGATAAAATTTGGATTTTCGCGTACGACCACTTCACGAGAGTGCCATGAATATCGGGAATCCGGTAAAACATCAAATTTTCGACATCGCTGCGGCCGGAAAAAGATAGTGAACGAACGGGATAAATGACGACTGACGAGAATCATTAAACGTGACAGACGTGCAACCCTTTCTCAAATTGGCACAGATTTCAATGCTGGGGCATCAACATTTGCCAGCTTGCGAAATATTCAACGGACCATCATTAATATGGGCTTTCGAAGCCGAAGGCCCACTCGTGTACCGTTGTTGACTACACGACACAAAGCTTTACGCCTCGCCTGGGCCCGCCAACACCACCATTGGACTGTTGATGACTGGAAACACGTTGCCTGGTCTGACGAGTCTTGTTTCCAATTGGATCGGGTGGATGGACGTGTACGTGTATGGAGACATCCTTATGAATCCATGGACCCTACATGTGAACAGGGGACTGTTCAAGCTGGTGGAGGCTCTGTTATGGTATGGGGCATAGTGAAGTTGGCGTGAAATGGGACCTCTGATACGTATAGACATGACTCTGACAGGTGACAGATACGTAAGCATCCTGTCCGATCACCTGCACCCATTCTTGTCCACTGTGCATTCCGACGGACGTGGACAATTCCAGCTGGACAATGCGACACCCCACACGTCGAGAGTTGCTACCGAGTGGCTCCAGGAACACTCTTCTGACTTAGACACTTCCATTGGCCACCTAAATCACCAGACATGAACATTATTGAGCATATCTGGGATGCCTTGCAACGTGCTGTTCAGAAGAGATCTCCACCGCCTTGCACTCCTATGGATTTGTGGACTGCCCTGCAGGATTCATGGTGTGAATTGCCTCCTGCATACCTTCAGACATTAGTCGAGTCTACGCCACGTCGTCTTGCGGCACTTCTGCGTGCTCGCGGGGGCCCTACACGATATTAGGCAGGTTTACCAGTTTTTTTGGCTCTTCAGTGTACATACTAATGTGTTTCTTGACACATTGTGTCACGGACATGTTTACACTTTGCACATGAAAAAATAATTTTTCGCCCTCGCCATTTTTTATAGCACTCCGCGCCACCTCGCCCCCACACTGTCAATATTTTTTTTCACATCCACTGTTCTTCCCCATCGTCACCCAGCGAACTTGTCTTTACCTCGCACGGCAGACTGCGACAAGTCGTGGTCGCTCGACGTACAGGACCATGTCGGCTTCTTCTTCCGGTAGGAGTCTGTGCGTCTCGCCATCGCATTCTTCGCTGAAGTGAAGCATGAGTCAGAAGTTATCCGAACCGGATATAACTGACACAGTCGCCCTACCTCGTGAAAACGGATGAATTGCCTACCTCTCGCCATATTCGAATGTTGGTTTTTCTAGATTGTTTATATTTTTTAAAAAAATTCTCAAAGTGCCTCTATACCCAACTAGCTGTTGGCCTTACACGGAAATACGTACATGACGACTGAACGAGTTCGTATTTATGTCACAGTATTGATTTTACCAAATTTCGGCCTAATTAAAATTAACGTAATTACGAGTCCGAAGTACCCTTGCCTTGTTTATACTGCAGTGTACGGTCAATATTGTATATTCACGGTTGCTTCCTACTTTTCTGAAGCCCTGCTAAAGTTCTACTTCCAGGATACTCCTTCGCCTCGTGCAAACAAAGCTTAGCCAAGTCTAGAGAATTACATCAAAGTGACAACGCACCGCATTCGTGCGCACCCTGACTAAGAATGTTTTGCATAAGAGCTATTTCTTACAAGGCGTTTCCAACACATCTATCTCCTCACTGCTTTTTTTGCTATTAATTATACATGAAAGATTGTAATTTATTAATTTAATATGTGTATATATAAAATTTCAGTTTAATTACTATTACAGGCACTTTTATGTTATTTTGTGGTAACGAAAGTATAATGCGCTCGTGATTCGCTGTGAGTTAAGGAAACAAGCGAACACGTTACACATGGCGTGATTTTTCAAAGGTTTGATTCGAAAAGTGCGAAGAAACCGCGAATAGACTAACGGGCCTATATCTAGTTAGGTAAAAGAGGTACTTTAGGAATTTTTTTTTCATATATATATATATATATATATATATATATATAAACACGCTAGAAAAATTAATAATCTAAAATGGCTGGAGGAGGTTCACTTTAAATGTCGGTAATTAAGTGGGGCAATTTTCCCGCGCTGCCGGGGAGAGTTTTCCTTCAGGAAGTCACGACGGCGAAGTCAGCCCTTAGGAGCGTCCCGTCGCCCCACCAAGGCCGGCGTCTCGAGGAGGGAGGGGGAGCGGCGGAAGAGTTCTGGAGGTGGCGGCCATTAGCATGAGCCACGGCCCCCAATTAGCGGCACAATCACCAGCCATACATATTAACTAGCGGCTCAGCCTAATTAACATCGTAATTAGTTGGAGAAACAGCAGCGCCTGAGGGTCTGTGCAGAGGGGGAGGGGGGGGTTGACCCGAGACATCTCAGCGCGGCCGGGTCAAACTCGAGGCGGAGTCGACTCACG
>NQII01001533.1:60846-71264 GCA_002778355.1 Clitarchus hookeri | reverse complement strand
TTTTCCACCACGAGAGATTTGCATTTGGCACAACGAACACACAGCAAACTTATTGTTGTCATTGCTGATATCAAAATATTGCCAAATTGGGGATCTTTTACTTCGCGCTGACATTTTCGTAACTTGCTTTCACTAATTTCACCTAAACCCGAACGTCAACAAATGGCGGCTCAAACAAAACAAAACAAATGAGTGAGCGAACTCATTCATTACCCCTCCCGCCTGCTTACTGCACTCCCGCGAGTATCTATGCGCCGGCGTCGGAAAACAAACATGTTGCGACATGAATATTTCTTCTAAGAAGAAATCACACTCAGACCTGCCGAATATTCGGCCGCCGGATATCCGGCCATCCGGCTTGTGACCCAGCCGAATATCCGGTATCCGGTATCCGGCAAAATTACTATTCGTTTCATCTCTAATTTAAACACAACTTGAATAAAAGTAAGGTTGTCAACCACTATTTTTAAA
The DNA here is from genome assembly GCA_002778355.1 of Clitarchus hookeri. Classification (NCBI taxonomy): domain Eukaryota; kingdom Metazoa; phylum Arthropoda; class Insecta; order Phasmatodea; family Phasmatidae; genus Clitarchus; species Clitarchus hookeri. The sequence goes on along the minus strand of NQII01001533.1, from coordinate 70,793 downwards.
GCCTTCATGTTATTAAACAGTTTTTTCCCCGTTAGAGTCACATTAAATAAACTGACTTAACTGTAGCATATACATTTAATTATTTATTTTTGCGTTTTCCCAGTACTGCTTTATCGATGCATGAATACTACTAATTATATAGGTTTTCAACAGTAGTGTCCAGACTCTAAACCTGGATCAGTGAAATAGTGGGGAACGGAGAGATTTTGGCGGCTCTTAACATCCGAGGTCTTGAGAGCCGTTGAGGGTGTGGTGAGGTGAACGCACTGGAATGCAAGGACAAAGGAAGCGGCAGATCCCCGAGAAACCCCGCCGTCTGGCACGATTCCCACGCGCTGAAATCACGGAGTGACCGGGCCGGAAATCGAACACGGTTCATCCAGGTGGGAGGCGAGTAGTCTGACCACTACACCATCGCGGTCCCACAGTGAACTAGTGCTTACAGTCCGGCCAACCAGTCGAACTAACGGGAAATCACTGTTAAGGCAGAGCACCCATTTGCATTGCACCTCCCCTCAAACACACACACACACATATATATATATATATATATATATATATACAGTATACTCGGTACTTCTGTTCGCAGTTGAGTTGAAATAATACAGTAGCAAACGACCAGTAACCGTTACGCCACGTAAATATTACTCCATGCTTCGGTAATAAATGTGTATTGCGCATTTAAACAAGTTTGCAAATTTTGAAACCTAAGCTATCCACAAGTAGCCGCCATTTTATAACGCAACGACGTGACCTTGAAATCAGTGAAATTTAAGCGCCGCAACGATAAGCAAACTAACTGATTTCAAATGGAGCCATATTCACTGGCTGTCGCTGATTTGGCTCAATCTTCAATGTCTCAGTTTTAGAGTGAAGATAACTGTGAATGAAGTAACATCTATACTAATATAATAAAGCAGTAGAGTTTGTTTGTTTGTTTGAACGCGCTAATCTCCGGAACTGCCAGTCGGATTTAAGAAAATTCTTTTTGCATTTGATAGCTCATTACTTGACGAAGGTTATAGGCTATTCAACATCACGATGCGACCCTTAGAATCCGAGCAAAAAGAAAGAAAGTCAGAAAAAACGCTAAGCGAAAACGAAGTAATAGCGCGGGCGGGCAATGCGATGCGGTGAGTCGCTGGCCGAGGGCGGTCACCCGACGAGAACCGAACAAGAGCCGAACCGAGCATTACCGAGAACAGCCGAACTGTGCACGTCTACGAGGTAGCATGCCGCGCGGCTCAGACGCGTTGTCGGCTCCCTTCGCAACAGTCGTGTCCTACACGGAGTTTGTTTGAGCTTATATACGTTGGTTGAATAATTTTCGCTTTTTTCTATTTGGTGGGTTAATACTAGAAAGAAGGTATTTAAAAATAGGTTTCACATTGTTTTTAAAGTTCAGTTTGTAAATACTTATATATAAACACATTGTTGTATATATAAGAATTTGTTTTTTATTTTTGTTTAGATGGTTAATACTTAGTAATTAGGTAGGTAGGTTACAGTTTATGTTATGGCAAAGAGTGAGGAATAACGTCCACTTAAATAATTTCTCTTTACTATTATTTTCTAATATCTGTTAGGAATTTATATCTCTAACTTTTCTAGCCACCCAGTAGTTACGTAAAATTACTTCCGTATAAAAATACGTAGTTTGAAGCCTGGAAATAAATAGTAGCAGTAATTACTTGGGCCGGAACACATCTAGCTATCTCCGGTATTTCGAAACATGTTGAATTTTGTCAGGGGGGCTAAAGAAATTTATTTAGTTCCTTTCTAAAAGCACATTTTCAAAGATTTAATTCTAGAAAAAATGTACGTGTTTGATCTAAACTGCTATTTGCAGATGGACCGAACTGGTTTACGGTTAATGTAAAAACTTTTATTTGGAAAACCTTTTTTCTGTTTTTACTTATAATATTTTAACGCAAATACTCGCTAAAATAGGGCTTGGCGTATTAGCGACGTACCTAAGTTTCTAACCATTTCAAAGCGTCGTTTGAAACATGCAAGCAAATCAATTTCAATAAAAAATTTTACAAACCGTCGAAGGAAACAAAAGGAAATAAGAAACTAAACTGAGATTTCAAATGCGCTCAGTTAACGCTGGAAATAAATATATACGCGCTCTCTTGTTCTGGCAGAAACGAAGATCGAAGCTGGCCAAGCTATATCAGCAGCTGACACGGTGTTATGGTGTGATCAGGCCTTAGCTGAACGGCTTACCTGATCACACCTTCAAACATTAAACCTGTAAACTAGCGGGATTGCAACGCCACCATTTAGTCGTCGACCCTTGCGAAACAAGACAGTTGCAGAAATCCCCTCCACCGGTCACTGAGCGGGACCGCAGAACCACGCGCTTGATATAGGCCGGCGTAACACCCGGAACAGTGTCTGTTGTCTGGCGTCTAACGACCGGAGTCTGTCGTCTGTCATCTGTTNCCGGTCACTGAGCGGGGCCGCAGAACCACGCGCTTGATATAGGCCGGCGTAACACCCGGAACAGTGTCTGTCGTCTGGCGTCTAACGACCGGAGCCTGTCGTCTGTCATCTGTCGTCTGTCGTCAGGAAGATGGGTGTGTCCAGCTGGCGTTAACCGTCTCGTAGAATCAGCCTCCGGTCACATTAACAAGGTGATGACTTTCCAGTTAGGTTTAATTAAAATGGTGTGAATCATAATATAATTAATTAAATAATAATCATCTTGAATTCAATGTAAAGCTCCCCCGATCGATAGTCATTTAAATAGAAACTGTGTAATCATCATGGAATAAAACCTCGTCAGATACTGTTGTGCTCTACCGAATCATGAGTCATTATTTGAGATACACCCCCAGCCCCCAGCATACTCTCACATTGACATACTACATTGTTACTAGTTCGTAACAACGGGTATTCGCCTGATAGGAGGGGACAAATAATGCCTTTCCTCCCACCACACATACTTAGGGCCTCTACCTATACTCCATTCATGGTTACTTCCAACTTTTCTGAAGCCCTGCTCAAGTTCTACTTTCAGGATATCCCTCCGCCTCATGCAAACAAAGCTTAACTAAGTCTAGAAATTACGCTCGAGGGACAGCGCATCGCATTCATCCTCACTCAGTTTAATATTATTTAGCATGAGAACTATTTCTTAATAAGAATTCCGAACACATTCCAATTTTCTCCCTGTTTTATTCGTAACGAAATACTAAACTTTGTAGATAAGATATAAGTAACATTCAAATTTAACCAAAAATAAGATACTGTTATGTTAACAGAAGTATAAAATACTTGTGGTATGTGACATCTTTATGAAACAACCAGCACGTCATACATGGGGTGATTTTTCAAAGGTTTAGTTCAGAAAGTGTGAAGTAATCGTGAATGGGGGTTGAAACTTTGTGCGCACCCTTGCACGTTTGAGTTTCCGGGCCGGAAGCAGAAAGCTCGCCCCTCTCTCTCTCTCTCTCTCTCTCTCTCTCTCTCTCTCTCTCTCTCTCCCCGCGCGGGAGAACCATCGCGCCCGAGAGCTCCGCCATTAGCTTCTGACGAGGTTGATAATTACCTCCCCGGGCCTCCGCCGATATTTTTAACCAATTAGTTCTGCCGCATTTCGCCTAAATAATTTATGCAGTTTCGTCGTTGTCGCCTGGTTCCCGGAGGCGAGCCGAGCAGAGGGGAAGGAGAGGGACAGAGGGTGACGGAGGAGAAGAAGAGGAGGGGAGAAGGAGGTGGAGAGTGTGCGAAGTAGGGACGCGGAGGTAATTATAAGGAGGCGGCGTGTCTGCGCCGTGGAGGCAGGGGTAAGGCGGGTCTTAATTACTCGCGATGTGCAATTGTCGCCGCGGTTACGTGGCGATGAAGAACATCAACAAACTCCAGGAGGGGTAGGCGAGGGGTTGGTGTCCCTGGCGGGAGGGGAGGGGCGCCTGGATAAACAACCGACAAACCGCCAAGCAAACCCGCACGCTAACTTCTGAAAGACAACCCCCGTCCACGCCTGGTGTCGAACGCGCGCTCTACTCGGAAGACGAAGCGCCTACGTGCCGGCTCCGCTGTCAACACACAGGATTACAAACTTTAAAAATATGACCTAGCGTGATTATTGACGGGGAGGAATGCCCTTGAGAATTGGGAGTTATTACTAGTTGTTTTTGCGAATCCTCATTAAATGCGTGAGCTGAAACAAAATATTCGTGAACAGTGCTACGCTGATCTGGTATAGGCAATATTTGAGTATCTGACGGGTAATAAATAACGTCGTCCGTCATTCGTAAATTATGGGGTGACATGTTATTAACCAACAAAAGTTTACTCTGTGGGTGTTTATCAATTGATATTCATAAATTTGATGTTTCACATCACGTAGTTTCTGGGATTTCGCAAATGACCAATTCTAATCACGTTTGATCGTAGGTGGTACTACGTTTCCACCCCATTTTCAATAACGAAACATCTCGCAAGATGTGCAGGGGTCGCAGCGGTGTAACGGTCAGACTACTAGCCTCCCACCAAGGCGTACCGGGTTCGAGTCCCGGTGGGGTCGCCCCGGGGTTTTCGCACGTGAGAATAGCGCCAGACGATGCCACTGGTCAGTGGGTTTTCTCGGGGATGTCCCTTTTATCCCACCCCTTCCAATCCAGCGCTGCTCCATACTCACCTCGCTTCACTCTCGCCGGGTCTCAAGGCCTCGATGTTAAGAGCCTCCTAAACCTCTCACAAAGTTTGCGGCTGGAGCTCAGGATGACTCTGNGTCGCCCCGGGGTTTTCGCACGTGAGAATAGCGCCAGACGATGCCACTGGTCAGTGGGTTTTCTCGGGGATGTCCCATTTATCCCACCCCTTCCAATCCGGCGCTGCTCCATACTCACCTCGCTTCACTCTCGCTGGGTCTCAAGGCCTCGATGTTAAGAGCCTCCTAAACCTCTCACAAAGTTTGCGGCTGGAGCTCAGGATGACTCTGNTGGGTCTCAAGGCCTCGATGTTAAGAGCCTCCTAAACCTCTCACAAAGTTTGCGGCTGGAGCTCAGGATGACTCTGTAGTTCTGTGGTTTCTGTGCTCGATTCTGGTAATTTTCTACTCCCTGAAAGCGTGATGTCGCGGTATCGAATCCTTGGTCAAATATGGACTGTGCGGTTTTACATCATGTTCGATTTTCGAGGGGTCAGATGATTTCATCCGATATGCACTAACCGGATGCGTCAATTAGTGTCATTATACACTTGTATACTTTCATTTCGCTTATTAAATTAGAGAGTAGAGAAATATGCATTCGTAGGAACATTTCTAGAAGCACGGTGTCTTTGCGATTCGGCGCTGTTTGGAGGCTGCGCAATCCGTTCACACAGACATATTGCAACTTCCACTTTGTATTGTGATGCACTTACGGCAACTGACCATCTATCGTATGGATTTGGATGCAATAGGTTTCAAAAATGTTTTGAATATACCCTATTNCACTTACGGCAACTGACCATCTATCGTATGGATTTGGATGCAATAGGTTTCAAAAATGTTTTGAATATACCCTATTTGTAATGTCTTCTTACGAAAAGACATCATACTTAAAAGGGAATCGTGAAGAATACTACCGTATATACTTTTTTATGAAGAAGCGTTTGCTCCTAGACATTCCTTTAGCACAGTGTNAAATCGTGAAGAATACTACCGTATATACTTTTTTATGAAGAAGCGTTTGCTCCTAGACATTCCTTTAGCACAGTGTTTTGTGCCTCAATGAAATATGGACATTTACGACATAATAAATAGGTCAACAAAAATACGTCAATATGACAAAAATGTTTGCTCACAATTTTGATCAAAGTCCTTCTCCAGCATTGCTCTTTCTTAATTTAATTTCATATTGGCTTCAAAAACCATGTAGGAATCAGTTAAAGCATTTGGCGTTAAATATGTGAACCAGTTCTCGTGCTAAATGATGTTAAACTGAGTGCGCACGAATTTGGTGCGTTGTAACTTTGGTATCATTTTTAATAGATTTGGTTAGGCTTTGTTTGCATGAGGTGAAGGAATATCCTGAAAGTAGAACGTTAACCGGGCTTCACAAAAGCTCTAAGTAATTACAAATGGACCGTAGTATATTGCCGCCGTTCAGCATTATGTTTGCACTCTGCGTGAGGAAAATACTGCAGGCCAGTTCAATTTCTTGCGCATTTGGGTGATGGAGAATATTATTTCAATGCCAGCATCACCCTTACTGCTCAAAACCTTTCATGCATCAACTCTAAATAGTCCAAGGTAGGCAAGTGCCATAAATGAGATTTGTTGTATAATTACCGGTATTTTTACTTTTTCTCTTTACTAATAGCAACAATTCTAATCAACTTTCTTCGTATTTTATTTTATTAACATAGTCCATTCAGTATCTTAATTTAATGGCTGAGGAATGCACAGGGTTCACACTAAGAAACTACACAAGTTTTTGCTTGGGATTGGGGAGGAAAATCGGACGGGCAAACAACCCCTAATGCAGAATACTGTAATTGAACCCACGACCTCCCGAGGGCGAGTCTAACATGGTACCACATAATGATATAACAACACCTGTTTCCCTCAATAACAACGGCTACTACTTAATTCTACAAGCCTATCCGGATGTGTGCGTTCATACAGTGAGAGAAAGGTTTGTTTCGGCAATCAAAACATTTCTTATTACTCTCATTAGCAGTTGAATTACACACCTGCCGTGTTGGCGAAATGGCGCTGTGGTCACCCCGTCGAANTTCTTATTACTCTCATTAGCAGTTGAATTACACACCTGCCGTGTTGGCGAAATGGCGCTGTGGTCACCCCGTCGAAAGGAATAGTGCTCAGCCACACGCGACTGAGATGTCGTCAGACCTTATATTGACCGTCTAAGTAACAACAGACCACAGAATATGGAAGAAACAAGATCTCAGCGCGTTTGATCGTGGCCAGATCGTTGGGGAGCTNTTCTTATTACTCTCATTAGCAGTTGAATTACACACCTGCCGTGTTGGCGAAATGGCGCTGTGGTCACCCCGTCGAACGGAATAGTGCTCAGCCACACGCGACTGAGATGTCGTCAGACCTTATATTGACCGTCTGAGTAACAACAGACCACAGAATATGGAAGAAACAAGATCTCAGCGCGTTTGATCGTGGCCAGATCGTTGGGGAGCTNGAGTAACAACAGACCACAGAATATGGAAGAAACAAGATCTCAGCGCGTTTGATCGTGGCCAGATCGTTGGGGAGCTTCACCTCCAACATCGTGCAGGTACTGCGATTTCCACGGGTCACCGTGTCAAGAGTGTCACATCAGTTCATGGATTCGGGTAAAACCACCGCGGCCGTGGAAAAATACCGTGGCGAACAACGTATCCATGACGTAGGTCACCGTCGGCAAGCTCCGTTGGTAGCAGCGGATAGACAGACAACATTCCAGCCAATCACTCACTAGTTATATGCTAGACCACAACGATATGCCAGTCGCCATACCATCCAAAACCATCTCCTTGCTATCGCCGCCCCACTAGAGTAACTCTTCTCAACGCAGATCACGAGGCTCAACGATTAAAGTGGGCGCGGGGACACGGCATTGAACNCCCACTAGAGTAACTCTTCTCAACGCAGATCACGAGGCTCAACGATTAAAGTGGGCGCGGGGACACGGCATTGAACCCTCGACACATGGGAAAATGTAGTCTGGAGGCTAGCAGAGGTACACGTTGATACATGCCGATGGCAAGATACAAGTGCATCGCCAAGTAAATGAAGCGATGGATCCCTGTTACAGCGTGACATGACAGTTCAAGCCGGGGATGATGGAAACTGTTTACGTGAGATGAAATGGGTTCCCTGATACACAAGCCATCGTCCCTCACCGGCGAACGATACACGTGCCTTCTGCCAGATCATGTGCACCCATAGCACCATGCAAGAGAACTACGCCTACAGCAATACAATGCAGCGACCCACCCGCTCCCGAACTGTGATCGAGTGGTTGAATGACTGCTACGTGGACTTGAGGTTGCTAGCCTGGCCCGCGAGGTTACCCGACCTCAACCCTATCCCACACACCTGGGATGCTGTCGAGAGGGATGTTCGTGCCGTGGATCCTGANCGAGGTTACCCGACCTCAACCCTATCCCACACACCTGGGATGCTGTCGAGAGGGATGTTCGTGCCGTGGATCCTGATCCGACCAATCTCCGTGCATTGCGGGAGACTGTGCAGCGATCGGAGATCATCACGGCTGCCGACCACTTCTGGTGCCTTGTGGAGTCCATGTCATGCCGTATCGCCGTCATCAGGGCGCAAAGACGGGTGCTTCTCGCTGCTAGACAGGTTTATCTAATGCAACTGCTCGCTATTGGGCAGGTATCTCTAATGCAACTGCTCGCTGCTAGACAGGTATCTCTAATGCAACTGCTCGTTGCTAGGCAGGTATCTCTAATGCAACTGTTTAATGAGTGTACATGGCCAAGCAAACATAGCTGCTCTTACGACACTGCTATGTCCAACAAATAAATTATACATTTGTGTGAATGAAAAACTTTTTTTCTATACAAAATCGGCCAGAAAACAAAATATTATATTGAATAAAATTTTTGCCTGCGTATTTTTGACCACATACAAACACTTTTTTAGTTAAAATAAAACTTCCTCTCAATTCAATATGTTAATGTAGGTTTCCCAGATTCTATTCTATTCCACACAAACATGATATGGCTGAATACCACACAGTGGTCCCATTTCTTTCTTTATTAAGTGATGTCGAGTTAGCAAAATTTTGATTCTGTAGCTGTCGTGGCTTTGCGTTAAATTTTTCTTTGGCGCGACTGTGAGTCCGCGAGACTCAGCAAGATGGCGTCGCCGCGGGGATTTGGGCTGACGTCTCACGGGTATAGGATATAGAATTCAAAACCCGATGTGAAGATGATCGTGAGGACATTATTGATGAATATGAACATGCATACAGCGCTGCTGCTGAAGACGATGGAGATGTTCTCGATGCTCTGACATGCCCCTCCAACAGGTGTGCTGCAACGGGTGGCATGAAGAAGGCAGAAGACGCTGAGAACACCGGCTACATATTTCGCGAAAACCGGAATGANATGCTGCAACGGGTGGCATGAAGAAGGCAGAAGACGCTGAGAACACCGGCTACATATTTCGCGAAAACCGGAATGAACTTATTAGATCAGCCATTTAATCGATTTGCGACAAGGTGGCGATTTATCGCACATTAACGAGATATCTTCAATCATTAGTGAACTTAAGGTCAGGGGTTATATTTCATGATGTGATGAACTGCATTCTTCTGAAATTATCACGTGCAAAACAAGAATAATTTATTTTTATAAATCAATTGCTCTTTTGTTTCATATCAACTTTTCCCTTCACAACTTTAAAGTGGTTCTATGCACACTCAACTACTAAAATACAGAACTACATACCGAATATTACTGAAGACTTTAAGTACAAAAATGCATGGATAGTGGACTGCATACAAAATATAAATGCACTCAAGGACAAATGTGTGTAGACAGTTGGTGAATTAATGTTTTTATATGTATGGATGGAGGACAGACGACATACCAATGGATTGATTATGAATTGAAGGTTGATCGAAAGATTGGACGAAAGATTGTAAGAATGAAAACAAGTTTGGAAGATTCGTGGAAATACTGTGAGATAGATATAACGATTGTCAGATAGATCGAAAGATTGGAAAGAATGATGGATAGATTTGAATAATGATGGAAAGATTGCTAAATATTGATGGAAAGATNTAGATCGAAAGATTGGAAAGAATGATGGATAGATTTGAATAATGATGGAAAGATTGCTAAATATTGATGGAAAGATAGCGAAATATTGATGGAAAGATTGGAAGGCTGTTGGAATGATTGCGATATTGATTGAAATATTGGAAGAAATATTGTAAGATTGATGGAAATATTGTTCA
>NQII01001533.1:0-30243 GCA_002778355.1 Clitarchus hookeri | reverse complement strand
CCGCGTCGTGCGAGCATAATGCAATAAAAAGAATAATAATAAGCTGGACTTTCGCACGGTCGTGACGTCAGCGGAGTCGCCGCGTTGCGTCTCTGGAGAGTGAAGGCGAGATGACCGGGGAGTGCTTTAATATAAATAATCATGGATTTTTCACCTCTGCCCATCTTCCGTTCCAAGAAGCAGCAGTAATTCTAATTCTAATTATGCATTATTGAGTGGTCATCGCTCTGTTGCTCAAACTATTTCTTATGAGGTAAGCTTGTTTTTAATGTTATTGTATTTTATTGTTATTACTGGTAGTTATTGTTTAATTGATTTTTATTTCTTTAATAATATTATTTTAATTATTTTTTTTCTCTTTGTTTATGTTTATTTTCTTCTTTTTTAGCTGATACTAATCGTACACCATTTGATTTTGCTGAGGGTGAATCTGAATTAGTATTGGGGTTTAATGTTGAGTAGATATAGTAGATTCTTCTATATGTTCGTTCAACTATACAGCTCAGTGGGCAGTTTGCTCGAAACTCTAATCTGTTAGAAGGAAAAACAAAGACGTGTTTTAATAAGAAATTTGTAAACATTTTCTAATAATGCCATGTTTTGACTATAGAAACGTTTTACGGTAGTGTATGAACGGTAAATTAATCTGACGGAGATGTTGATGTGATGGACTGATGTTGTAAGAAAATGTACGTAGTAATGTTCCGTATCATAATGGCAGCTTGTACAGCGGCGAAAAGATCTGTAAATTATAAACAAAGTGGTCGCTGCTAAGGCGGTTTTGAAAGATGTAATGAACTGATAGCTACGATGTCGAATGATAATCACATATAAATGTTAGAATGCGTTTTTTTTATTTCTGTAAATTTTCATAAAATTTTGCCAGTCATGTAATTTGTCAGTTATGTATTGTATTTTCAATTAAACTTTTAAACATAATTCAGTTGCAGTGTGTGCATTAAACGCTTAAAACTACTCAACATGCAAATTTTTAAGTACTTTTGAGCAAAGATCAGTAAATCATATGTCTTATGGCCTTATTTTCAATTAATGTCGAATCATAACAGAGAAATACGGGTGAAATATAAATACAGTATAGAATATCTTAATTTAAGGAAGCAAATTGAGTAGAAAGTGATATTTTTTCTTATATTTAACCCGGTTTATTCATGCCTGGTAGGCTTATATTCATCCCTATTTAGGTAAGATGGTTCTTTAGTGCAAACTTTTATAAGTAATCTTGTTTTCCTATATTATCATTTTGTGATTGGTTGGGAGATTATACTTTGAGGGTCAGGTATAGCGTTTATCAGATGTTATGCACATTTATAATCTAGCAGTGTTTTTGTTGGTGCTTGGCTGAGTTGTTTCTTCGGGGTCCTCCTGCCTTACGAATCCTATCTGTTGAGGACCAATAGTCCCAGATCCCACAATTTCAAATGTAAAATTAATCTGCTTCAGAAAAGTTATATTTGAATTTAGACCACCTTAAAATACTTCACTGGAATCCGGATTATTTTATTGGCTGGAATTTGTATTCCGACAGTGGTTTATACTTATTATTGTAAAATTCTAAGTCAGTGAGTATCTGATTCCTAGTCAATATTATCATTGAACTGTGGGGTTCCGGGTTCAAGTACACGGTATGTTATTGGGGTATGTACTGTTTTTCTAGGTAAGTTTTGTTTTAAAGCCACCTTGATGTTAGGCCTTCCGGACATTCGAGTGATAAATATTTTTTTTTGTTTGTAAGTTTTTAGGGCATTTTACAGTTTTGTGGCATTTCAAATTATATTTAANGGGTTCCGGGTTCAAGTACACGGTATGTTATTGGGGTATGTACTGTTTTTCTAGGTAAGTTTTGTTTTAAAGCCACTTTGATGTTGGGCCTTCCGGACATTCAAGTGATAAATATTTTTTTTTGTTTGTAAGTTTTTAGGGCATTTTACAGTTTTGTGGCATTTCAAATTATATTTAATGAATACTCCAAATTAATTCCCAATGTTTTCAAGTGTCTTTGTTAGCATAATTATGAGGATTTCAAACCTAAAATTTGAGCCAAACTAATTTCATAAAATTATCTAAACATTTTGTCTGATTTTATCTAAAGCGTTTCTTAGAGTTGTAAACATTTCTTAAATCAGGTTTTTTTTTTAAACCTTCACTTGTTTTGCCGGTGATTAGAGCTTAACTTGTAGCTTCTTTTAATATAAATTTTTCTCATAAATTACAATAAAGTTATGTTGAACTACATAGTATATTTACTTTAAATTTCGTAATGGTATTCTGTTGACTACAAGAACTATTTTGAACTGAATCTTGAACCTGTGAACTGCGTATAGTTTTAAATGCATGAATAAATATATAAATTAAAAATTACCATAACTTGCTTAAGTAATTATTGCAAATCACTCTTTGCACCATTCGATTGGGCCTATACCACAGAACTATACATTATACCTACAAAATATATGGGGAACGTTTTTTTCGCGCTTGAAAGCCGGTAACAGCCCAATAGATTCAATAAATTCGCAGTAGCCTCTCACACATTGCTTGGAATCTTGTATTCAGATTTATAGTGGTTGAGTGTGGTGTGATTTAAATATAAATTTACTTTTGTGATGATTATGGGTTTTAATAAAGTAAGGTACATTCTTGTGTGGGAACCTAATTTTTTTTATCGTGATATTAACTGAGTTGTAGAAAGAAACCAGTAAATTTCCGGAATTCACTTTAAATAAAGATATAACCTGCGTTCGTCCCTCGACTAGAAGCATTTTGTTTATTCTATGTATTAAACTTCACATTATTTGGTCACAGTATTGCTACTCGTTTATCACAGGGTTCCCAGTGACGACGATTTAAAAATAAACTTGTTGCAACCATAAACGTAAGATAGTAATATAAGTGCTTCAAGTCTGCTTTGTTATTAATGTCCGTCGTTATAGCGCAACCCCACACAGCTACTTTCCTCGCTCCTCCAGCTGACATGAAGTTCTCGGGAAGAACACTGCTGGTTGCCTACCTCAGGGGAAGCGTTCTACTGGCCGAGAAGACCACGCCTAATTGGCTACGTCACGCTGCCACAAATCACACGTCGTGATTCAGACGTCCCGGAATCGATACACGTCCCCTCCTCCATTCAAATCGGTAATCTCCGCCCCCCAACCAGGTCCATCCCTAAAATGGTAATAAAGCGATTTCGCCTATGAAATTTGACCGTTTCGTTTAAGTGGAGCTATTCAATTTCAGGCTTCCTTGCGCTTTGCCTGTCCCCCCGTTNATACACGTCCCCTCCTCCATTCAAATCGGTAATCTCCGCCCCCCAACCAGGTCCATCCCTAAAATGGTAATAAAGCGATTTCGCCTATGAAATTTGACCGTTTCGTTTAAGTGGAGCTATTCAATTTCAGGCTTCCTTGCGCTTTGCCTGTCCCCCCGTTACCCCTCTGCGACACCCCCTGCGCGCGCCACTGTCGCAGTTCTCCTATTCTTCTTCCTCCGGCTGTCCGCCTCGCCGTCTCCCCCATTTCCTCATTACGTGGACCATTAGCCGCGTAAGAAACAAATGACTACAAATGGAGGAAAAGGGACCGAAGGTGGCGCTCTCATCTCCCCCCCCCCCCNGGCGGGGAGAGATCGCTCCATCATTTCCGGGCTAATGGCGTCCATTACTGTCGCTCCGGGCCGAGACGGTCTCTCCCCGGAACCGCTCACCGGAGGGAGTAACTCCCGGAACTCTCCCGGCACCGCAAGGCTCACGTCTCTATCGGTGGTGCTTCTTCCCCCCCCCACCTCAACCTGCCCGTGCCACTTTATCTGCTTGACTCGAGTGAGTGAGTGAAGAGATTTTAGCGGCTTTTATCTAGTTCTTCAGAGCCGATGAGGGTGAAGCGAGGTGAGTACGGAGCGGCGCCAGAATGAAAGGGCGGGAGAAACAGGAGATTCCCGAGAAAACCCACCGACAAATGGCATCGTCCGGCACGAATCCCACATGCGAATATCCGGGAGTAACTCCCGCCGGTAATCGAACCGGTTCGCCTTAGTGGGAGGCGAGCAAGTTATCCACTACACCACCGCGGCCCCACCAAGAGAACATCCGTTACAAAACTATTATCTTCAGTGATTGGCAGACAACATAAGGAAGTGATTACAATATCGTTGCACCGGGGAAATGTTCCGCCACATCAGCCCAGACGGCAACTCATTGAGCAGCCCTCACTCTTGATTACAGCCGTTGATGCGATTGTACAGCGAATAAAAGAATCTCTGTAAGTTATCTAGTGGCTAGTTTCCCCATAGTTGTTGTAAATTATGCTCCAAATCAACACTTAGGCATGGAAGAAGTTGGCTTCCTTTCTGGTCCAAAAAATGGCTGTAGGTGACAAATCAGGTTTACGTGCAATCAAAGGGCGTGGTGAAATATGACTGAAACACCACTGGAAAAGCATGACCCGTCGCTAAAGCCTCCAGCCTGCAGCCTGTAGCATTCTGCCTTCTGCTGATACCACTGCATAACGAGGCCAATGATGTGGACATGTTAAAAGACATGAAGGATGTCGGCATCGCAGATCTACTTCTGATAGGTGTCTGCAAATGCTTCTAGCGGAGATATGGTGCTCTAGCGAAGCTGCTACGTGTCACTGGATGGTGCACAAGGAAACCGATGGCTCTGTTCGTGCCTGCCTGACAATCCAACATTCCTCCCTTTTGGTGATCTGTCGCGATCATCCAAAACAAATCCGCCTTGTATGAACGCCTTCAAGTGGTTATTGCTCCCAACACAATCTGATTGTGAAGCCCGACTGCTTCTCGTAACCTCATCAAACCTTTCTCAGCCCCCTGCCAGTTGTTCGTACGGCTGTCTCGTACGTATTCTCGTCGTGCCCGTCACTTATTAATCACGGCTGGAAAGTATCACGCATGTCACGGCACATTCGTTCTTGTGAGAACTGTCCATGTATGCGACATGGTGAGCGGCTGCAGCGAGCTCGTACGATGTATGTGCATGCGCGATCACACGGAAACCACACAAGTTTGCTTTTCACCCATCGATGTACCTATTTACCAGTTGCCATGGATGCCGGATGGTTTGTACCCGGTGCGCAAATGTTGATAGCAGTGAGTGACTTAGTCACCGACTTAGCGCTCAGAAATGTCGAGGTCACGTTGCGGGCTGGACTCGAGTGGTCACCAGTCCTTCCTCCTATCCGCACGATCGCTATACTCGGCGACTACGTCCACCGAGGACCGGTACATGTCTTAGAGATGACGGGGCAGGTAAACAATATCCATGTGTCTGCATCGTGCTCATGGGCTGTTATATCCATCAGCAGCGCAACCTCTTTAAGTGCAGTGTTCTGTAGGCCAACGTTTGCTGGTTACATTCCTGGCCAAGGAAGGTAGGCGATGGTGGTATGTAGATCTCAGGTGTTGGTCGAGGGCTGAGTGTAGTATTGCCTATTTGCACACAAACTGTGGAAGGAAATCGCAAACCATGACAGAATTACCTCTCTTGGCAAGCACCCATTTACTTCATACCATCGGTCTTGTACATATTCATATAATGTCTCACCATTACGTATGTTAAATTTCACCTGTAGATATCCTTAGACCAGAACGTATAAATTCTGGAAGGTTATCATTATTCCGGTTATTTCCGTTGTATTCATAATCAGAATAAACTTTAGAGTTATTTTTAAAATATTAGAGCCCTATAGACTTAATACCTGTACTTTTTTACAATTCCTGAATAAATTGGTCAAAGGAAAATATACCTGCTGAGTCGTTAATGTATGCTAACCCGACGTGAATGGAATCCTTAATGCACAGGGCCTAAAGTGATTTCTGAGGGTGGTAGACGCCCTGGNATATGCTAACCCGACGTGAATGGAATCCTTAATGCACAGGGCCTAAAGTGATTTCTGAGGGTGGTAGACGCCCTGGAATGTTGCGACTGTAAATGTGTTATACAACGATGAATTGGGAAACACTTGCGATAAAGCAACGAAAATTGGCATGCAGGCAAAAGTTCACAATGCAGCTTGTATATATATATATATATATATATATATATATAAAATCAAGTTTTTGAGTGCCTGGTCGGTACATCTCGCATAATCGAAGTCTGTAATCTTTCTGTGCATAGCAGGCTGTGTAATTCCCAAAATTAAACATTTTCCCTTCTAGTTCATGTTGACAAAATATTTACAAGACCACGGCTAAAGGAGGACAGGTCTTGACATTTGTGTATTGTTTGATAGATAATGGGGGAGCTGGTACAGGGGCTTGGGGCTTCGGACGTCGGATGGACATTGCATCTGGCAGAGGGACAGAGATGGCCTTGACCTTTGACCTTGAACTACATTCGCAATCTTGGATGACCTTGACATTTTTCATTATAGGATGGCATTGACCTTGGCATTTGACCTTACCTCCATCCACCAGGTACTTCGTGCTCTGTCATTCCATGCCACCATATTGTTTCTAGGTTGGAGCACCGGAGCAATTCGCCATATTGGATTGTGTCACAGCCATCAATTCATGCTCTATCATTCTGCCTTGGTGTACAGAGGTGAGGGGTGTTGAAGCCCAAGGGCTATCCGCCATATTGGATGACGACCTTTGACCTTGACCTTTTAAATTGGTCAACACTCAAAATTTCTATAATTTCCCTTAACATTTCCCGAATTTTCCCCCAAATCTGGAAAATTTCCTCCAAAAAGTTTCTTTACCCAAATTTTTATGAGTCACTCAGTCTAAAAATAGCATGACCTTGTTTCCAGAATGTTCCAGTTCATGCTCTGTCATTCCAAGTCATCATTGGTCATCTCGTTTCAAGAACGTTCCAATTCGTACTCTGTNTGTTCCAGTTCATGCTCTGTCATTCCAAGTCATCATTGGTCATCTCGTTTCAAGAACGTTCCAATTCGTACTCTGTCATTCCATGTCAACACCAACAATCTTGTTTCAGGAATGTTCTAGTTCAGCACTCTCTTATGCAACTTCATGCTGTCACTCCACCTTGTTACAAGTATATTCTACTATATATACGCAGTAAGCCTACGCTAAACACACCCCTGCTAATTACACCAAGTACAGTATGTCTATATCCAACTCCCACAAACTTATAGGCATAGTTAGCAATAATTTCTGAACTGTTTAGCTGCCAAGTTAATATCATAGGCATCGCACCTGACGTCGGTCAGGGTGGGTTAATTATGCTTTAAAGCCATCTTATAAGAGTAGTTAGCCATAATTTCCTAACTGTTTAAGATATAACCACCAAATTCATATCATATTCATCGCCCCTGACGTCATTCAGGGTAGTTATGTCAATTATGCCTTAAGTCATCTTATAAGCATAGTTAGCCATATTTTCCGAATTGTTTAAGATATAGCTGCCAAATTCGTATCATAGACATCGCCCCTGAAGTCGATGAGGGTGGTAGGGCAATAATACCTTAAGCCCTCTTATGAGCATAGTTTGCCATAATTTTCGAACTGTTTTAGATATACACACCAAATTCATATCATAGGCATCACTCCAGACGACGAACAGATCGATAGGGTCAACTATATTTTAAGCCCTCTTAAGAGCATAGTTGGAACAACCATTTCGCATCCACCGAAGCTATAATCACCAAATTCATAACATAGGCATCACCTCCGACGACGAAAACGTCCGCAGGGTCAAGTATGTCCTAAACGCACTTATAAGCATAGTTGGCTGTCATTTCCGAACTGTTTAAGTTACAGTCGTCAAATTCATAACATAAGCATCACTCCTGATGACGAATAGGGTGGTAGCCAAGTATGTCCTAAGCCCTCAAATAAGAATAGTTGGCCACAATTTCCGAACTGTTTAAGGCATCGCTCCCGACAATGATCAGGGTGACAGGGCCATTATGCCATAAACCCTCTTAAAAGTATAGTTAACCACCATTTCCCGACTGAGCCACCATGACATGGGTGCCAGTACAGGTCTAAATGATGTATATATAAAAATAACCTGTTAACTTATACAACAGTCATTTTGACAATGCACTGAAAATTCATAATTTTATAAATAAGAGTTTAACTTTTAAAATAACAGACCAAAGTGTATCAAACAACCTGTCTATGGATTCGTATTTTCAAAAATAATTTGATTATAATGTAACATAATATCAATTACACAAAAAAATTATATAAACAAAATTTATTAATTTAACGTAAAATATTTTATTTCACTTTCAAAAATTACACAAAAGATTATGCCGAGCAATGTGTCTGTGGATTCGTATTTTCAAGACGGATTCTTAGTATATTATGCCGCAACCATAGATTGTGAAAGGCTTATTTTTATAAATAAAAGTCATGTATTTACATAAATACATTTTTATTTAACTTTTAAATTTGTATATTGAGCAGCATGTCTACGGATTCGTATTTGCAAGGATAATTAGAATATTATGTCATAAAACGTGATTACGAGGCAATGACCAGCACCAAATTGAATTTTATAAGCATAGAATTGTGCACATAAATATACCAAGTGTTTTATATTTTCGGTTTCGTTTTTTCGAGTCGAATGCTAATTTGACGCCATAAAATTTGATTATTCGCATGCATTCGATGTCGCATTCACTTTAATAGGCATAGAGATTGATCTTAGGTTTTTAAAATTAATTATTTAACGAGCCCGAGCCACGAATACGGGACAGTGGTTGCCTTACTTCAGGTCGTGTTTTAAGTGCATTATTCCTGTATCAGACAAATACGAACTAAGAAGCACAGTTGGACGTCATTCAACGACTGCCGGAGTTAGGCACATGGGAATTGAAACGTACAAGGCCAATGCAAGACTATCCGAGATTAAAAATTAATTATGGCTTAAGCCTTATTTAATATAATAGATGACCATCATTTTCCAACCCTCAAAGTTATAGTCACGAAATTCATATTGCACCTATGACCTAGATAAAATCCATATAGTCAATTTTTTCGAATGTAATGTTGGGCCCCAATACATTTATAAATAAAAATTTTATATGCTTTACTTTTAAATTTTAAGACTTAGAGACGTAATACAATGTGTTGCGTATCTACAGGCGTGTTTATTAAAGGCAAATTAAACCTTGGTATTAAGAACCGTTATTGGACATGTCTATTCCCCGATNTGTTCCAGTTCATGCTCTGTCATTCCAAGTCATCATTGGTCATCTCGTTTCAAGAACGTTCCAATTCGTACTCTGTAATTCCATGTCAACACCAACAATCTTGTTTCAGGAATGTTCTAGTTCAGCACTCTCTTATGCAACTTCATGCTGTCACTCCACCTTGTTACAAGTATATTCTACGATCTATACGCAGTAAGCCTACGCTAAACACACCCCTGCTAATTACACCAAGTACAGTATGTCTATATCCAACTCCCACAAACTTATAGGCATAGTTAGCAATAATTTCTGAACTGTTTAGCTGCCAAGTTAATATCATAGGCATCGCACCTGACGTCGGTCAGGGTGGGTTAATTATGCTTTAAAGCCATCTTATAAGAGTAGTTAGCCATAATTTCCTAACTGTTTAAGATATAACCACCAAATTCATATCATATTCATCGCCCCTGACGTCATTCAGGGTAGTTATGTCAATTATGCCTTAAGTCATCTTATAAGCATAGTTAGCCATATTTTCCGAATTGTTTAAGATATAGCTGCCAAATTCGTATCATAGACATCGCCCCTGAAGTCGATGAGGGTGGTAGGGCAATAATACCTTAAGCCCTCTTATGAGCATAGTTTGCCATAATTTTCGAACTGTTTTAGATATACACACCAAATTCATATCATAGGCATCACTCCAGACGACGAACAGATCGATAGGGTCAACTATATTTTAAGCCCTCTTAAGAGCATAGTTGGAACAACCATTTCGCATCCACCGAAGCTATAATCACCAAATTCATAACATAGGCATCACCTCCGACGACGAAAACGTCCGCAGGGTCAAGTATGCCCTAGACGCACTTATAAGCATAGTTGGCTGTCATTTCCGAACTGTTTAAGTTACAGTCGTCAAATTCATAACATAAGCATCACTCCTGATGACGAATAGGGTGGTAGCCAAGTATGTCCTAAGCTCTCAAATAAGAATAGTTGGCCACAATTTCCGAACTGTTTAAGGCATCCCTCCCGACAATGATCAGGGTGACAGGGCCATTATGCCATAAACCCTCATAAAAGCATAGTTAACCACCATTTCCCGACTGAGCCACCATGACATGGGTGACAGTACAGGTCTAAATGATGTATATATAAAAATGACCTGTTAACTTATACAACAGTCATTTTGACAATGAACTGAAAATGCATAATTTTATAAATAAGAGTTTAACTTTTAAAATAACAGACCAAAGTGTATCAAACAACCTGTCTATGGATTCGTATTTTCAAAAATAATTTGATTATAATGTAACATAATATCAATTATACAAAAAAATTATATAAAAAAAATTTATTAATTTAACGTAAAATATTTTATTTCACTTTCAAAAATTACACAAAAGATTATGCCGAGCAATGTGTCTGTGCATTCGTATTTTCAAGACGGATTCTTAGTATATTATGCCGCAACCGTAGATTGTGAACGGCTTATTTTTATAAATAAAAGTCATGTATTTACATAAATACATTTTTATTTAACTTTTAAATTTGTATATTGAGCAGCATGTCTACGGATTCGTATTTGCAAAGATAATTAGAATATTATGTCATAAAACGTGATTACGAGGCAATGACCAGCACCAAATTGAATTTTATAAGCATAGAATTGTGCACATAAATATACCAAGTGTTTTATATTTTCGGTTTCGTTTTTTCGAGTCGAATGCTAATTTGAGGCCATAAAATTTAATTATTCGCATGCATTCGATGCCACATTCACTTTAATAGGCATAGAGATTGATCTTAGGTTTTTAAAATTAATTATTTAACGAGCCCGAGCCACGAATACGGGACAGTGGTTGCCTTACTTCAGGTCGTGTTTTAAGTGCATTATTCCTGTATCAGACTAACACGAACTAAGAAGCACAGTTGGACGTCATTCAACGACTGCCGGAGTTAGGCACATGGGAATTGAAACGTACAAGGCCAATGCAAGACTATCCGAGATTAAAAATTAATTATGACTTAAGCCTTATTTAATATAATAGATGGCCACCATTTTCCAACCTTCAAAGTTATAGTCACAAAATTCATATTACACCTATGACCTAGATCAAATCCATATAGTCAATTTTTTCGAATGTGATGTTGGGCACCAATACATTTATAAATAAACATTTTATATGCTTTACTTTTAAATTTTAAGACTTAGAGACGTAATACTATGTGTTGCGTGTCTACAGGCGTGTTTATTAAAGGCAAATTAAACCTTGGTATTAAGAACCGTTATTGGACATGTCTATTCCCCGATNGTCTACAGGCGTGTTTATTAAAGGCAAATTAAACCTTGGTATTAAGAACCGTTATTGGACATGTCTATTCCCCGATGCCATACTGGATTTCATATGAATACCTATGACTGAAGGATCTCAAAGTTGTTGGCTAGCTGCTTATGTATGGACTCGTGTAGTGCCAAAAAATATTTCAACGTCATTGTAAAAATCTTCACTTAAGTTGCATACCTTATAATCAACAGGTATTTTTACAAACGTACTAATAAATGTGTCTGAGGGCACTAAGCATTGCTTTGAACATGCTTAAAAGACAAATAGTAGTCTTGAACGTTTTTGTTGATGCAAAACTGTTTGGATTCGGGCAGCCGACATCTTGTTCAACCTTACATGCACACACGCTCATACACGTGCACGCCGATATAAGAACCGAAATTTAATATATATCTCTATTTATAGATTCATACATAATTGAGGATAGTCTGGTGGTTTTTTACTTAGAATGAAGAGCAAAATTTCAAGATGTACCCGCACATAAGGGTCGAAAATAAAATTAAAAACATTTTAGAAGCATTTTGNATGAAGAGCAAAATTTCAAGATGTACCCGCACATAAGGGTCGAAAATAAAATTAAAAACATTTTAGAAGCATTTTGTCTTAGGGTGCATGGTTATCCAGAAATTATTAAAAGAAGAAACTTGACCATATGTACACCGACATAAAAGTCAATATCTGATGAAAAAAATATTATTCAGCTATACAGTCTTCAAGAATTATTCATTTTATTTTGATAACAATTNATGAAGAGCAAAATTTCAAGATGTACCCGCACATAAGGGTCGAAAATAAAATTAAAAACATTTTAGAAGCATTTTGACTTAGGGTGCATGGTTATCCAGAAATTAGTAAAAGAAGAAACTTGACCTTATGTACACCGACATAAAGGTCAATATCTGATGAAAAAAATATTATTCAGCTATACAGTCTTCAAGAATTATTCATTTTATTTTGATAACAATTGTAAGTATTTAAATGTTTTCTAGATATTCTCCCGTATAGGGCTAAGCACATGAATGCGCATATAAAAAAAATCACTGCATACGAGTATCGATTAAGTTAATATTTTTGTTTCATATGACATATCCAGACTTTATATCTTACATGCAACATACAACCGGACATTTCTTTGAGGAAAATTTGGATATGCCATGAGCAATTATAAATACTATTTATAACACCTGGGGTGTCAGTCATTCAATTTCCATATTCGGTTTTATAGACATAGAAAAAAAATTAATTTTTTTTTCAAAGTAGGTATTTGAAGTACTGCATTTCCATACTTGATTCTTCAAGACTAAGTCCAATATAACGTCACAAACTATGTTTATGTACGTACTTACAAATAAAGTTTATGTATGTAATATGAATTAATTTTGTTTATTGTTTTAAAAACTTGGAAACGCAAGTATACAGGATGATTCTAAAATCATGGGACAAACATTGAGAGGTGGTAGAGCTCACTAAAACAAACAATTATTGTATAGGAATATATGGGCGGAAGTGACGCGTTGAGGCACAAACACAAAAACATAACACATTAACGGAAACATAAAATGTTCATTAGCAGCATACTTAACGAGTGATTCCGTACAGAAAATGTTAAAACAATTGCTGGAAATGCATCCACCAACAGTCACGCATGCTTGGCGACCTCTACATATGGCGTGATTGGCTGACAATGGTGGCGTGCGTGAAATACCCGGCGTATTTGAATCTGTTCGCCAATCACTCCACCGACGCAACCAAGCTCGCATTACTGTCGGTGGTAGCAATTTGGAGCAATTATTATAAACATTGCTGTAAAAAGGCATTTAGCGGTGACGTTGTAAATAAACAATGTGTTGCATTTCATGTGTTATTTTTGTGTTTGCGCCTCAAAGCGTCACTCCCGCCCATATATTCCTATACAATAATTGTTTGTTTTAGTGAGCTCTACCACCCCTTGATGTTTGTCCAATGATTTTAGAATCATCCTGTATAGTACGATATCTGTACAGACGCTTATTTTTAAGGTAAATACGAATGTGACGTCACAACAGCTGATTACACATAAATTTATATATAAAAACATGAAAACGCTATGTATATCGTATGATATACGTACACAAGCTTTTTTTAAGGTAACTACGAATATGACGTCATAACAACAACTGACTAAGGATAATTTTATAAATAATAATTATACATTTAATTTTTATTATTGATTTAAAAACTTGGAAATGTAAGTATATAAGGTAAACACATCGTGAGTGTTTTCAAGGTGGTGCTACCATTACAGACACACCACATTCCCGGAGCTGATGTAAGACACACCGGGAGAGAGCGGCAGAAGCATAAAGGAAAAAGGCACCACCGATGCTGAAAGAAGNAAAAGGCATTTAGCGGTGACGTTGTAAATAAACAATGTGTTGCATTTCATGTGTTATTTTTGTGTTTGCGCCTCAAAGCGTCACTCCCGCCCATATATTCCTATACAATAATTGTTTGTTTTAGTGAGCTCTACCACCCCTTGATGTTTGTCCAATGATTTTAGAATCATCCTGTATAGTATGATATCTGTACAGACGCTTATTTTTAAGGTAAATACGAATGTGACGTCACAACAGCTGATTACACATAAATTTATATATAAAAACATGAAAACGCTATGTATATCGTATGATATACGTACACAAGCTTTTTTTAAGGTAACTACGAATATGACGTCANAAACATGAAAACGCTATGTATATCGTATGATATACGTACACAAGCTTTTTTTAAGGTAACTACGAATATGACGTCACAACAGCTGACTAAGGATAATTTTATAAATAATAATTAAACATTTAATTTTTATTATTGATTTAAAAACTTGGAAATGTAAGTATATAAGGTAAACACATCGTGAGTGTTTTCAAGGTGGTGCTACCATTACAGACACACCACATTCCAGGAGCTGATGTAAGACACACCGGGAGAGAGCGGCAGAAGCATAAAGGAAAAAGGCACCACCGATGCTGAAAGAAGNCGGAGCTGATGTAAGACACACCGGGAGAGAGCGGCAGAAGCATAAAGGAAAAAGGCACCACCGATGCTGAAAGAAGAACGACTGTAAAATTTAGGACAAGCCAGAGAATAGGGCAGTGAGAGACAGGGTGGATGGCATGACATAATTTAATATGTTACAGTTTCACAGTCAGATTTTGTTACGAACAATGGGTGCATGAAGGAACCCGTACACTGCTGACAGTTCTGGACGATCTCAACAGACCGCCAGGAGTGAGGACCATTTGACTGTCGCAGNAGGAACCCGTACACTGCTGACAGTTCTGGACGATCTCAACAGACCGCCAGGAGTGAGGACCATTTGACTGTCGCAGACATGACCAGAGCCAGTGGATTTCTTGTCTACCATCCAGCGACATAAGGCAGCTTTACTAGACCTAATGTGACAACATGAACACTCGTTATTCGACCATGTTCTGCACCACATCGAATTTTTTAATGGCATAGGTGTGCTGTTATTGTTTAAAAAGTAATTATGAGCAGTATAGGCAAGTAGCTCGATTCGATAACACAGGAAAGTTGTCGTCTCACCTCAAATAATGTTTCAAGCTTAGTATGCCCATGCCAAACCCACCAATTTGACATAGTTGGTCGTATTTCAGCAACCGTTGGAGTTAGGTAAATGTTTAACGTATACCATATCAGATCAATATGAAGCCCAACCAATGTTATATGATTTATTATTCATTTACCCCTTTTATAAGCATATTTACCCGTAATTTATGCACTTATTGAGATGGAACCATAAAATTCGCGCTATAGTCAACACTCACGACCTAAAACAGACTGGTATGTTTCACTATACCTTACTCCTTTTATAATCATGATTGGCAGCCATTTTCGAAGCATTTATGTAAAGGGCACATGTTTTTAGGACTGATTCCTATATGTCATCACAGACTACGTTTAGACATCGTATTGAATTGTATAGTCTTTACCGTGTATTTATATTGTATTCATATTTTACTACATTTAACTTTAGCATGTAATCCTCGTCCNATTGTATAGTCTTTACCGTGTATTTATATTGTATTCATATTTTACTACATTTAACTTTAGCATGTAATCCTCGTCCCGAATATTACCAAATTCATTACAACTCATACTGTATACAATATTTTGACATTTATTTTCCTTACTTGTTTAAAAAAGAGACAAATACTCTTTTAATGACTTATAGGTGATGCAGCATGCAAGTAGTAATTATACACAGTAAATACGCACNAAAGAGACAAATACTCTTTTAATGACTTATAGGTGATGCAGCATGCAAGTAGTAATTATACACAGTAAATACGCACTTATTAGTTTCATTGCATTGCTAAACTCACACATTGAAAAAGCGTACACCATATTCAGGTTTTTATTTGAAACAAATGCAATCGTATCACTTAAAAATAAAGCACGAAAACTTTATTACAACTTATCATAAGAAAAAGCCTTGTACACCCAAGGAACTTTTCGTTTACGCTTTGCCACTATTTTGGATAAACGATTTTTCAGTCGAGGATCCAACCTCCTTCATGCTATAGTACTAAGCACTGCTATCAATTATTACCTCCCGCCCATTATATATGAAAGTCACAAACATAATGCATATATGAACATAAATGGTTTATGAATTAATACTCTGTACCAAGGCGAATAAAAATCAGCAGGAGGGGGGGGGATATGTGTGCCACATCACCTCGGCATACGTTAAATGCAGTCCTACTAATCTAGAAACGGTTCGATTAAATAGTCATACAGTTCTCACAGATTATTCAAGCAGCAGTTGCATAACACGTCAGTTCTCCCAAGCGCAGGTGAAACAAATGGCTGGCGGTAAGGAGGTCATTGCTCGAGCGTTATTTATACTCCCAGCACGATCAAAGCACATTCCTTTGTCAATATCACCAAGAAATAGCCGCAGAATGTATACGTACACAGAAACGAAATGTGGTGGTTCCTTTGATACGAGTGAACCCTTTCTCCGATTGGCTTTGCAAAGCTCTGTAGTGGTCCATGTGCCATATTGGCTACCCCGTGCTGCGAATGATTCCCTATTGGCTGGGCTGCCACTTGGCGAGTAAGTAACCGGGCGCTGATTGGCGAACGGCGTTCCGGCATGTCACTAGTCAGTGACGCCATTTTTTTTATGTGTACAGCTGGAATTCAGTGAACGCAGCCGTACTTTTAGGTCTATAAAAGCATTTCGCACCACTACACATCGTACAGAACTTCTTTCTCCCATCGAGAGGACGTCGTGAAAATGACGACATACTGTTCCAGAGGTCAGAAAATTGTATCAGCTATCGTAATATATGGAAAGCTTAAATCACTTGCAGCACTCTACAAAGATATCGAGCTTNTCAGAAAATTGTATCAGCTATCGTAATATATGGAAAGCTTAAATCACTTGCAGCACTCTACAAAGATATCGAGCTTGCATACCTGCCTAAATAATTCCTTCTTGCATATGCAGGACAGGAATTACAATCCGTCTACAAACACCCGCCTGCCTATCTGCAACAGGACGAAGAGATTCTTGGCTGTATCCCATGCTTAGAGCAAGGTAGTGCTACCATTACAGACACACCACATTCCAGGAGCTGGTGTAAGACACGCGGGGAGAGAGCAGCAGAAGCATAAAGAGAAACAAGGCACCTCCGATACTGAAATAAGAACGACTGTAAAGAAGATGAGTGGTCGAATGTTGAACTTCGCAGGCTAGACAGCGATCGACCTGATAAGACAACATTTAGTCCAGCAACCATGCTGTTGTTTGCAGCACATAGCCAGCAGTCATCTACTGGGACAACCCGAGACAGGCAATGCAAACTGACGCGTAGAGTGAATAGTATACAAGCGAGTGTAATATAAAAAATATTGTCACTTCTTCGTCGAGTGTGGTGGAAAGCAGATCGTTAAGACTCCATTAATCTACCGCGATCGCGTGCGCTGTAACAGCATGAAGATGGTTTGAAGACTTACCACCTGTAACACTGACTGAATCACCAACAGCAAGTGACCTTGGAGATTGGCTACATACATCATGGACACAATGTTGCTACTGCGGAAATACTTGTAGTAAAAGCTTTAACGCACGATGGCATGAAAGTAGCCATTGCATATTCAACGTTGTGTACAAGACTTACCACTGAGATATCTGCGACGCGGTGTTTACCCGCAGTGATAACCTGTATAGGCATATCAAGACGCGTAAAGGCAATGTTTGTTGTTCATAAGGAAGCGAGTGCAAGTGTTGTGCAAGACTTTCACAAACAGCCGTAATGTCAGAAGACATGAAGAAAGTAACTGTCCATTCACCGTCACCTACAAAATTTACCCATGCGATAACTGTGGTGTGGTATATGCAAATAAGTGTGACTTGAATGCTCACAGCAGGAATTGTTCTACAAAAACAGACATCATAATTATCTTGGTCGAATGAAGAATAAGTTGTGCTTGTAACTATTGTTATGTTTTTTTACATGTGTGTAAAATAAAGTTAAAGTATACAAATGACTTCTCTGCTTTCGATTATTTTTATCCCTGCTTATATTAAGATGTTCGGGAGAAACAATTAAGACAAATCTGAAGCATATGTACATCGAAGATGTTATTCATTTTAGCATAAAATATGAATTTTTTTATGGTCGTACGCAGTGCCTTGATAGGTACAAATACCTGTAAGCTGTGATGATATAATAACTTTAAATATATGTAGGTAAATGCTTAGTATAGGCATTGGCGTGGATTTATAGGAAAATTACAATGTAATTAAGAAAATAAATATGAGAACTTGGTTGGAAAAGTGTTTTTTTCTGCGAATAAGTGTTATGTGATAAAAGTTGGAAAAACTCTACGAGAATTTTATATAATCTGTATTAATTATAGCGAGACACTTCGAATGCAACTAAAAAAATAACTACTTTCCTCGTAGTTACCGGTGGTAGGTTTGAGTATGTATATGCAGCCAGCTGCACGATCTCAGTTAAAGCTCAGATGTTATTCGTTCTCGGCAGGAGTCAGTTTGACAGTAGTTCGGGTGTATGAGTTCTCATCGGCTTGTAGGTGACGGAGGCCTCTGATGGTGTGAAATCGAGTACTGAGCATGTGACTATATACGCGGATTATTCTACTATCCTATCATTAGTTGGTAAAACAGTGTTGCTGTTGCGGTAAGACTTTTAAGAGATAACTGAGTGTGTGTAAAGAGCACATGTACGAAAGTACTGCTCTCCGGACTGATACAATATGATCGATGTGGTACACCATTTAAAGAAGCAATAAGTTTGAATATGCATTACAAGATATATAAAGGTTGTGTTATATTGTCTTGATGCTATGGTTACAAGGTTTTGGTAGGTATGGTGGGTTGTAGGTCGTTAGTATTATTGGTGGAAACTATCTCATAACACGGTCGTGTCTGTTTTTTTTTTTTGTATGATTTTTTCATATTATATGATGATATGGTTGACAAGTATTTAGTTATAATTTATTTTTCGCAGGAATGTCTGGTTGGTTTGTTCTAATAATATGGCCACAGGGCATTGTCAGATGAACGTATCTGTTTGTACGGTCTGTTAGTATTGTTAGTCGGAATGATTGGTTGAAATATTTCGGTTCGATGGTTGATATGACTTGCCAGTATGCTTTGTTGGCTTGCTGGTATTGCATGGTGATAAAGGTTTTGCAAATGACTGGTGTGATGTGGTGGGCAAGTGTTTATGGTTAGAATGTTCTCGGCTGGAACATTTGATTTACTGGTCTGGTGGTATGACCTATTAATGTGACATTTTAAAAAACACAGCACAGCTTCTGTATTTTAGAAATTAATATTTATAAAAATAGAGCAGTTAACTGACTCAAACGGCAATAGCATCGAAGGTGATACTGCACTCAGTGAGAATTAAACCAAAGGCAGAGAAAACTGTGAAAATAGAGCGAAAATAGTGCCATATAAATGAGTAACATGGTGGCTTAATTTCACTGATTTGTTTGTGATTCCTACTGAATGTCAAGAATTCCACTCCTATAAGTCACTTGTTTTCAGTTCATTTGCTTGATTTGCCAGTCGACAGTAGCTTATCAATTTATATTCAGTGAATTTTATTTTGCTGATTGGCATCACTGATTCGAATTTAGTGCACACCGACTCACAAAATGTTAGACACATAGTCGCAGTGGACTTGTACTAACAGCAATGTCGTGTTAGATACCACATGTTTAGTCCATACACAACATATCCTCAGTAAATGTATTATTTCTTATAAACTGTAGGGCATGCGATTTAAATTTATTCACGCATTACAGTTTTTCAAACATAGGTTCAAACGCGATTATAATCTCAGGCTGCGTGCCTGATCCATATTACTTAACGCTTGATTTATAATTTGAGAAATTCGCTGACGTCATGATGCAATGTTTTTAATAAACAGAATCTATATAATACATTTAGTTATGTGGGGTTTATTACACTTGACTATTACACTTAAATAACATGATTCCAGATGAAAGCGGCGAGAGGATTTCTGCAAATTTTTCAGGTATGTAAGAGTTTACCATTTTAGATAGTGGTACACTATTTGATGATGACAATTCACAAATAAGTTAAAACTGAAATATTTAAGTATGAGGGGGGAAAGAAAACATGGAGATGGGGTAAATCTACACTGATAGTTTAATCTAATCGTGATTAAGTTACTTTCATGCTAAAACCTTTTGACATATAACAGTGAAATTTCAAACATACTTAAAAAATTATAATCTTAAAGCGGGAAAGGTTGCTTAGCTGACAGTTGCNCTATAACAGTGAAATTTCAAACATACTTAAAAAATTATAATCTTAAAGCGGGAAAGGTTGCTTAGCTGACAGTTGCACTTAAATTTACTGAATATTTATTATGTTTGTGTCTCCAGTGCTTCAGTATGATTTTCAGGAAGTTCTCATGCAGCGCTTATTTTTCGTTTAAATGTGGTCAAAAATGTGCACAATTTTGGAGGAAACATAATGAAATAGTTAAAATTCGACGTGACAGTGAATTGGTCCATTCAAAGATTTGAATATTAAAATCGAACCGACTTGCCGAATGTTGGCTTCCTTACTAAATATCGATCTCTGTATTTGGTTACAATTTTTTTTAGTCAAACGGTTTATTATTATGCGGGTGAGACTTTTAGAGTTGTGACTTGTCAATGATCGTANTTACAATTTTTTTTAGTCAAACGGTTTATTATTATGCGGGTGAGACTTTTAGAGTTGTGACTTGTCAATGATCGTATAAAGTTGCAGCTTCATACGAAGACGAACAACTGGGAAGGTCAAGCAACTCTCATGGACGATTTGTACGCTTGGCCTCATAACAGTCCTCACGAGGTATATGATGTTCACGGNAAGGTCAAGCAACTCTCATGGACGATTTGTACGCTTGGCCTCATAACAGTCCTCACGAGGTATATGATGTTCACGGTAAAGTGAGCACTTTTCAGTTCCTAGTTTATTTATCATTCAGCCACATTTTATCCTTTAACCACCTTTATGAATAAATATTGCCATATGGTCATGTTAGTAATAAACACAGTGCGTATATTCCACCGCACTCGCAAGTTAACGTCTACAGCTAAAATAAAATATATTTATTGACTATTATTCCAACTGAGAGAGCTTTCAAAAAGTGCTCACTTTACCGTGAATGGCCTATACCGAACAGGCTGTGCCAACTGTCTGATTCAAAATTAACTGCTGTGCCTGACCTGACTTAGCGACGAGGGAAGGGGGAGGGGTGTCTTCCGTGGCATTGTTTCAAATCCTAATTGTTTAGAATATTAAAAATATATAACATTTCAATTTTATTTTTCATTCTTTATTTTTAAAATGTTCAATATAAAATATGCAATTTGGGACCTGGAAGCAAGACAATGTATTATTTTCATCTGAGTCCCCACGCATGTTTTAAAGTATAATCGTATGTGAGCGAATGAATCAATAAGGGTGGCAGCTTATCACACCAGTTTCAAGACATGCCCTTCTAAGGTAGTGTGCAAGAGACTATAAAACATGTTGTTCTGTGTTTAGCATAGATAACAGGTACAGAAGACACGGAAATTACCCGCACGAGTTGGCGAACACGTGTGTGTGTGGGGGGGGGAGGGGGGAGGCATTTGCCCGGAACCACCCTTCGCGACATATTTTTTCAGGGAGGATTCCTTCTCGATGCTGCTCCCGGCCGGAAAGTAAAAAAGAGGCTTAAGCGGAACCCATTCAGGTGGTGAAAACGGGAGGGTGGGATTCGGAACTTGATGCAAAACAAACACAGGACGGCGGTCTGGAAAATAGGAAGTCTTTATTCGCCTCTCTCCCGCGGAGGAGGAAGGGGTGGGGTGGGACGGCGGAAACCGGTCCTAACAGACGGCTCAATGGAGAGCAATTAGATAGGAATCGCTTATCAATTTGCGCGCGGTTGGTCCGTGAGCTGCAGCTTCATCCCTCTCTCTTTTTTTTCACCCCCGCCCACCAATCGGACTTACGTGCAAACATCACCCGTACCACCACTCCCTCCGGGGGAAAAAAAAAAAAGCACCCCAATTTTCTCCCTGAGCCCCAGCCACGGTAAACAAAGCGGGCTGGAAGAGAGAACGAATTAAAAAGGGAAGCGAGGAGAGAGAGAGAGAGANGCCCCAGCCACGGTAAACAAAGCGGGCTGGAAGAGAGAACGAATTAAAAAGGGAAGCGAGGAGAGAGAGAGAGAGAGAGAGATAGAACGCAAAGACTTGGGGGCCGCCTGCGTTGAGGGATAGGAAACGGGGCGGTTAGTAAAAATTATCATCTATAGACATGTATTCCCGGTGCCATCGAATTTCCATAACACAACAGCGGCGCAAACAAAACACTGCGCCGGCTCCGAAGGAAGGTTGGGGGAGGGGGGGGAGAAGCGCATTATCAGCAGCTTGACTGCTAAGGCAATAGGTTTGTCATTTATCTTCGCCGGAACAGACCTCCCACCGACACAATGGCGAGCCGAGCCCCCTCCCCAACACGTCAGCCCGACGGCTGGGCGATCAGTTCGGCATTAGCGCCCCAGCTGGCAGGCGTAATAGGAAAAGATGCAAGGGTGGCGTGCGTGCGTGTGTGCGTGTCTCGTGTTTGCCGTCCAAACATTGCGTCCGGAGTGATTGGAGGGGGGGCAGTTCCTTCCTCCCCTCGTCCACATCGACCCACCACCCACCCGTCACGAGGGGTGGGAGCCAGGGGATGATAACCACAGCCGCGGCCGTCTCCAGAATGACGTCACTTCCGTCGCGGCACTTGTCGCTGCGCAGACCTGGCCCGCTGTTCCGCTCCTAGAGACGGGTCTTCTCAGCTGTTCTCCGTACCTGTTCCAAACTGATACTGATACTTGTATTTGACACGAACTTTCGGTATCGGAACTCCCGAGTGCGTCGCTGCTTCGCCTGTTTCTCGAGCAGCCTTGTCAATGCGTGTTGTCGGGTACACGGCATCAGCTAGGCGCATCATCAGGTACGTGCGTTATCGGGTACGCGCATTATCAAGTACGTGTTTTGAGTTTGTGTACCGCGTGGTACATGTCACCGTGAAATAAAGTGTGAATATCAACACAAGCATAATAAAAGGCATCATTTGCGCGAAAATGTTTCAGAGAGGATAATGAAGTTGCTATATGTAAATCGTTTAAACGAAAACTTAGTTATAAATAATCATTTATATTTATATACCTAAATGTGCAGTCTCCAAATCTAAAGTAATAAGTTGGATTTCATGTTAACCACACGTTTTGAATATAATTAAAATTGTATCAGTATTACAAGGAACAGTAGACGCAACACACTGGCGAATGTTAAAGCTATACTAAATGTATTAGATACTTCGGCAGTGTACTCGTCTACAGTACTTAATACAAGTGGGTATCAGATACAAAGTAGCATGTTGATACTCTGTGACTCACCTCTACCTCATTCACTTTCCGCGCCTGTTTACTTCGAAGAAACAATAGGCGGGGTTCAAGTTACCGTGACACGAAGTGTAGTGGTCACCTGCCTATAGGCCATCCACGGTAAAGTGAGCACTTTTGAAAGCCCTCTCATTTGGAATAATAGTAGATAAATATGTTTTATTTTAGCCATACACGTTAACTTTCAAGTCCGGTGGAATGTACACACTGTGTTTATTACTTACACAGCAATATTTATTTTAAAAAGATGGTTAAAGGATAAAACATGGCTGAAAGTAAAATGTAAATGGGGCCTTAACAATTCTCACTTGACCTTGGACCGCGTGTATCAGAATATCATCGCAAACTCCGCTACGCCCGGCTAGCGATACTCACGAAATTGTACTCCCAATAAGTGAGTAAATAAACTATAATTGCGCTCCTGAGCACGGATTTATGTACGCGAGGGAAAATGGACTTCCCGACTTCAGCCTGTTTAAAGGACCCGTCAACGTAGGGCAAGCACCAAATGACGCTCAGGGCTTCAGTACAAATACAATTATTAGAATAAAGGTTTCCCGGCTAAACTCTTCCTTGACTCGACCTTCGAGAGACATTCCTACCCGCAATGCACATTTCTTGCTAGAGCTAATTAGCGAAGTTGGAAGCGATTATGAAAAAGCTGTTCTGTTTTCGTGCCTCCTCATTGCAAGAGTAATATTGAAGCTAGTCATCACTGGAATTTATTAATTTTTTCTTCAATTAGAAAAACACGGCTATAAATGTAACAAGCGTACGTTTAAAACAATTTCGCGATGCATTTGAGCGATAAATAGATTCGAATCATTGGGTCCACACCAACATAAATTTTTGCACGTGGTAATAGGAAACAAAGAGGAAAATAGAGGGGTGGAAAATTTCCAGTTTTATTTTATTTTAAAATTATTATAAACTGTATTCTTGAATTATGTTTTGGTGACCCCTGCTTACTACAAGCGTCCATTTATTTTATCTCTAGAGTGTACTTTATTCCGCGCGTGAAAATACCTAAATCTTTAATTTTCAGCAGAGCTTATAAGTACAGGACTTTCAGTACGAAATCTTTGAAATAATGTGGAAGCATGAGAAGTGTAGAGCTGCTCTATGCTATGTTTGTGTTACTGTCCCATAACATAAAAACCACGTTTTAAACTGCCTGGATCACACTGCACGCTGGATCGCATGACTTCCACGTGGAGGTAATAAAAGTGCCAGGTCCATTTTCACCACTGGAGTTCATGGCTTGATCAAATGCCATTTTCGAAATTCATTTAAAATCGTTACAGAGTACTGTTGCACCACTTGAGTTGAGTGCATGACTAAAGATAGAGATGAACTTTATTACGAATCTTTGAACATGATTGTTCAGAGAGACACTCCTAGATCGCAGTAGTGTCGGAAGCACTGCTAAATATCTTTATATAATAGATAGAAACTTTTTTTTCATTAATTGTTTGAGTACGGATTTGACTCATGTTTACAGTTTTAAAATACCAACTGTAAGGTATAAAACATGAGCTTCATATGTGAAATATTTATTAAATTTGTAGAAAGTGCTAACATTTTTTTAAATATGGAAAGGAATTATTTTTGTTAATTCTGTACTCGCTCGAATAAACATATAGTGTATTAGTCCATGAAGTAGGTAACTTACTTGTATAGTATCATGTTTAATTATTTGCTATATAATTTCATGTCGCCAGAATAACCTTACTTAACTGATAACATCAAGATATCGGCCAACAAATATATAAATGTATTTCTTTAATTTTAAAACATGATATTACTTTTATCTTAATAAATTAAATTTAATAATCTATAAAACATAATAATATAAGCCAATTTGTATTGTTTTTACAACAAACTCTCCTTAAATATGAGCTGCTAAATTGTAAAATAATGAATGTGGTCTCAACATTGTTCAGATTATTTACAACACCCATGTGTAAGACGTCATTACGACTTCACGCAGGTATTTGTTAAATATTGCAGTTGTATCAATCCATTGCTCTATTTTACAAGCCAAGTGATCTTAGCACGCATTGACCGCATGCTCAATTGTTCTGTTATTCATTTGTGTACCTTACATTTATTTTATCAGTACGGCATATCTTGATAAAGCAATATCTCATGAATTTTTAATCATTTGTGATATAAAAATAATGTCTGCAAACTCACTCAGTAGTAGGTTTGGAGGTTATCGACAAGATTACTTAGTTTCAAAAACAGAGTTCTTACACTAACTCAAAATTCCTAAAGGCCACTGAAGTAAACCACGTAACTTACACGCAAAAAAAAAAAGGGAATCTCAAAAACAGTTAACTGTTAAGAATAAAATGAGGAAATTATAGAATATGTTTAGTTTATAAAACATGAAATCTGAAAAAATTAATTGAAAATTTGTACCTCTTCAAAATGTATGAGTGTCCGATAAAACATCTGAAATGTTCAGGGACAATGTTAAAATTTTGAGTCACGTTGTTTAAGCCTGAATCTTTGTGTATCTTTAAAGGCTTTCTTAAGTATTTCACCCCGTGTTCTTTTTGTTACATATATTAACATTTTTGTTATAAAAAAAATTGGAACTAAATAAATTTAGGTGATTTAACTGCTGAACGATGAAGCGGTAACAACTTACCTTTATGTAATAACGTTGAAAAAACCATAGAAAAATTAACCGTCCAAGAGAACGAAGACGATCGCAAAAGTGTATTGCGTTGTACGATTTTCATTTTGTTTTATCATACGTAAACACTGGGCCTTTTTTATCGAGTTCAGCCCGAGTTTCCGCATATCCAAATGTTTTACCGAAATCATCTGACAGCACAAAAAATCCAAGTTTATGGTTGGTTGCGTTTGGTTTATATGCTGTTCCATTTCGTTTGTATTGTTTTTTTTTTTTTTATGTTGAGAGACAACTTTTCTTAAGATGCCTTAGCAAGAACCATGGCCTCTTTCCTGGCGCAGACTCGTACGTCGTACAAGTTGTATGCAATTATGTATACTAGATTATTACAACTAAACCATCGCTAATCAAGAGGAAAACAGCTAATGCACCGCTTAAATGACAATAATTCTAGCATAGACGCCTAATAGATACGCAACACTGTAGAGGCTGTGAGTGCCGGATTGCATAATGTGCACGGGGAGAAATGTTTTATTGAAAGTTCGTTTGGCGCAAGCAAAATAATTGTTTGTATAGGGGCTATGAAATATATTGTTGTTGAAACCAAATTATTTTGTTATTCTAAAGTGTGTTGTTTACAGGTGGTGGAATAATGCGTTCTGGATAACCCGAAAGAATAACTTCAGCACGACTTTAGAAAGTTGGAAGTATATCCAGGGTATATCACAAGACATTGTGTTTGTTCTTTCTAAGAGATACAAACGTATATCCCTAGCCAACGTGCAGACCCCGAGAGCGAATCTGTTTGGCTCTCTTAGAAAGTGATGGGACGATGTTTTGTGAGTTCCCTTTATATATATACATGTGCGTGTGTGTGTGTCGATGGTAAAGGGCACTATGTCACAAACATGGAACTGCACAGGAGTGCTCTTTGCCACGATACCATGACGGCACATATTGCCCTTTCCTAAATCGCTTATCATTCCGTCTAGGATATACATAGTGCTTTGCACGTCAGAAAAAAGCGTAAAAATACAATAATACGATGTCAAAACCTCAGTTTAGTAAAATGTACATAGTGCCCTTCACCTCCGACGCACATGTACAATAGCAACATGTAATATATTGAGGATGTAAATCTGCACATGCGTGAAAAGTCATTCCGTGTTTATATTTGCCGTCAGCTGATATATCATTTAAACACTCAAAAATAGTTTTTCGCCACCAAGTTTTCTGAGTTACTAGAGAAAGTAGGGGATAAAATGCATACAGTTTATACAGAATACGGCGCCAGACTTGGCGAATGCCTTCTCTTAATGCCCCTACTGTCCTACCGAACATCCTTAGTTTTCAACCAACTACATATGGAGCAAAACCTTTTTTTGAGGTATGAAGTTAATATTCACAGGTTTGAGCGTGACATCAGGTAGAGTTTAAGATTTCGAAATCCTTGAAAACTCACGCTTGAATGATAAAAAAGAAAATATACTTTTAAATTTTAAGTTTCGTGTCACGCGGTTTTGCACGTAAAGACTATGGACGACAGGACTTCTTCGGTTCCGAACCACAAGTGTACTTAGCTCTCGTAAACTTATTCGTGGCGGAAGGTGGGCGCGATAAATCACCTGCCCGGGTTTATCGACGGGGATTAATTTTGACGTCTTAGCAATCGTAGCCACCGGTGCCCTTTTGACTTAATTAAATGTCAATTTTCTGAGTTAGACACAAACATTTTTTGCTACCAATGCCGATTAAGTAACGCATGTGAGACGTGTTCCTACAAAGCAGTATGCGACGTAAGACGGAATATGATCGCAAATGAGCAAGCGAGGCACTTGGTTTTCTAACGCTGTCCTTTCGCTGCGCTGCAACTATAGTAAATGTTATGTAATCTATTTGATGTTTTTAGTTTATTATTTCTTAAAGTTTGCGTACCAGAGTTACCGCGACTTTAGCGCCATCCCCCTATCACTACCATGAGCTTCATGTCTTCGTTATAACTATTGTTATGAACATGCGCAGGGAGTGAAGATCTACCAATAGAATCGAAGAATAACAAATCTGAAGAAAGATGTACCTACACGAGTGTAAGTTTTAACTCCGGTGTAAGTTTTAACTCAGAAATGTGTCTCAGGTAAACAATTGTGCACTTTCGTTTCTGGTCTGCGATTTCAGCTTATTCAAAAGGCGTAAAGATTCAAATCACGCATTTAAATGAGTAGGCAGAGTGTCATTGACGCTCTAAAGATTTTTCATCATTAACTTTACAGAATTGACAATAGACCCCAAAAAGTTTTCTTTATAATACGGCTCAGAGCCGTGTTTAATTTTACAGATATTTAAAATTTTGCCACCATAAAAAATTACGTAGGGCCTATAGCTAGTTTACGGCTAATTAAACACTTCAAAAAACAACTTTGATAAATTATTATCCCCGCCCGTGACAAAATACAAACTGTATACACACAAAATGTCCCAGCCCATATCAAAAGAAATAAAAGGTCGTATTAATTTTTTCCCACTTCAGTGTTAGCGGTACATGACCTCGATGTTTGGGTTGGTGTGAAGTAATTTCTTACTACTATCAAGTAAGTTACAGCCTGATACGATTTCATCTTAAAATGAATCACGGTAATTATAAAAAATTAATTGTACCAAATCGTCTGTAGAAATGATGGCCATCACACCTCACACAACAGTGATAATATGACGGGACGCATTAGTTGGTCTATGTCACTGCGAAATGACGTGGCAGCGGCTCCTTCTATGTCTCGCGTTGGCCGTGTGACGCTACGGGAACAGTTCTTGAGTCTGATTGGCTGTTGCACGTTATGAAATATTCCCAATTGGTCAGTTGCCGTCTGTCAAGTTATAAATCTCCAGGAGAGCCAATTCGTGAACGACGTTCCAGCCATATTTCTCAACAGTGTGACAATTTTTCTTTCGTGTATAATTTGCAGTGAACAGAAAGGAGAAATAGAAATCAAGTGGCGATTTACAGCTTCACATGCAAACATTTACTGTTTCTTCTTTTCTTTTAATGACGTAATAAAGAAATGGCTCCATATATAATGAATTATGCATTTTGTNATATGCAAACATTTACTGTTTCTTATTTTCTTTTAATGACGTAATACAGAAATGGCTCCATATATAATGGATTATGCATTTTGTGGTCAGCGGCGTTCCCCTTTGGTGCGTGTTTGTGCCAGTAAGGTGACGTCACATACCCGTGGGTACTCCGAAACTATGCGCGGGTAGCTGTTTCCACAATCAATCCCTTCCCACTACAAACACCGGTTCCTGGGTCAGCCTCTTTGATCCCCTACACATGGACGAGGAGGATCGTACCACTCCGGACATGGAGTAGAGTATAGTGGAGTAGATTGGAGTGGAGTAGAGTAGAGTAGAGTGAAGTGGAATAGAGTGAAGTGGAGTGGAGTGGAGAGATTTGCGCCACTCCTAACATCGAGATCTTGAGAGCCGGTGAGGGTGAAGTGAGGTGAGAATGGAGCAGCGCCGGAATGCAAGGGCGGGGAAACGGGATATCCCAGAGAAAACCCGCCGACCAGCGGCATCGTCCAGTTCGATTCCCCCATGCGAAAATCATGGAGCGACCCCACCAGAATTCGAATCCTGTTCGCCGAGGTGGGAAGCGAGTCCCCCCCCCTCCCCCGGACATGTTAAACAGACATCAAGCGAGGGTTTTCCACAGCTTGCCGATTGACAAACATCTCAACTGTGACGTCGTGTTCGCTGAACACGAGGCACTGGAAAGGCCGCTATAGTGTGTAAATGTGTTACGTCATGTCGCCATTTCTTCGCAGTGGGGAATTCTTGCCGCCTTTCCCACTTCCTCCGCCTCCCAGTTTGCCGTAGAAGTGAACTGCGAAAAGATATCTGCCGACAGAGTCGAGCCGAACACATATTTCGGAAAAGTCTTCAGCGCAACCACCGAGTGAGGTGGCGCAAGGGTTCACCTTTTAACTTGCATTACGGGAGGTCCTGGTCTCAGTTCCCAGTCAGACCATCCTGATTTCGGTTTTCCATGTTTTAACGAAATCGCTCCAGACGAATGCTGGGATGGTTCCTTACTACAC
>NQII01001532.1:351202-478489 GCA_002778355.1 Clitarchus hookeri | reverse complement strand
CCACATCTCCATCAACTCCAAGGACAGAAGTAAAAATAACGGATCGGTCTGCCTTCACTGAAACATTTCACTTTTGACGTTCGACTTCCGTAAATGTAGTTATTAGTAAGAAACGAATTTTTGGGCTGCAAATTAACTCAAATGTGCTGTACAGTCGATTTTTTATTTTTATTTTTTCAAATTATTGGCATCTTTTGAAATGTGATGTGTTGTTGCTAATAAATAAGAAAATTAACGAAAAATAAAAATAGGAACAATAATAAATATTTTTTTGCTCTGACATGTACATCATTTTTGCGAAGTATCGAATGGCGGAAAAACTATGTACGCTTTCAGGGCGCGGTTATACTTACGAGTACCGTTTGTATCGTAACTTGTATGTCACTCGTGACGCAGATAATTTTTCCTATTTCGTTTCGGTTTTAAATTTTCTTTTTCCTGCAGACTAAAACAGGCAAGATAGCCTTCCTTTGATGTATTTACTATGCTACTATTATAGCAGACCTGCAAGTT
Organism: Clitarchus hookeri; assembly: GCA_002778355.1. Lineage (NCBI taxonomy): Eukaryota > Metazoa > Arthropoda > Insecta > Phasmatodea > Phasmatidae > Clitarchus > Clitarchus hookeri. Next base: position 477,976 of record NQII01001532.1, on the reverse strand, counting down.
AACGTGTAACGAGTCTCACTTCAGCTGGTCAATACTTACTGCCGTCAGGAAGTGGGCAAGTGCAAAGAAGCGAAATAACGCGTACTTACTCTCATGTGAGCTTACTCAGTCGCTCATTGGCTAGACGAGAACAGGCTTTGTGTTGCATTGGCTTACACGTGCTACGAACTATATGCTCTTTTGTTTGTGTTGTAACCTTGAAGTTTAGTTTCCGTGGTCGGTGATCAACGTTCAGCCATCTTTCTTGGGCTGAGATTCGCTGCACACTTCTCTAATGTCGTGTAATAAGCGGCACAACTTGCTGCTACAGAAATCTTGCTGTCGCTGAAAAATTTCACTTGTAGGCCAGTTGCACTTCAAATGCCACCAAAAAATTATAAATGTAGTAATTGCAGGAACTGCAGGAACACCAAGTCTGATGGACTTAGTATATACACCCACCAGCGTAACTTTAGTTTAGCCAATGGAGGTACGAGTTTACTGTACCACACTTACATCGGTAATTATATAAAAAAATCTTTTATTCACTTAAACTATGCTTGATGTGTTATGGCGATCTTGGAAGATTGCGATAAAACTGTCAAACGGTGACCTTACAGAAAGTTTCAAATGTTGGTTGTTGGAGCTGAACATGGGGCAAATTTATTCGTAACATGTAATTACGAAGATATACAAATAAATCGAATGTGAAGGGAATTTGTATACTTTGAGGGGTGGTCTTCATTGCAAGTCCTCGCCAGTTGTAACCCCTTCAGTGCCTGTATTATTTACGACTCAAGAGTTGTCAGCAGTTTAATATTCTGATTGCGCTATACTGGAGTCTAGCATGCTTCTCGCAAACAGCGAAGAACGCACATGTGTGTTCGTTCGTCTCAGCTCTAACCATTCACAAATGAGAAGTGCAGGACTTTCAATAAATCAGATGTCCCACGAGGAAAACACTCAACACACTGGCCACTCATTCCTTGTTGCGCTTAGTGCCGACTTTAAGGATTCTTGGATTACAGAGACGCAGTTCTGTAGCGTAACTACGTAGAACTACTGCTTACCATTCCTACAAGCTTTCGTGCAGAAAATATATCGTGTGACATTGCCTGGCGTCCAACAGGAACACATTACGGCGAAACGCCTGTAACTCTTTAAAGTGACAAACGACTGAACTTTCGACAGAAGACAGTTGTATAGCTCCACGCTATCGAAGTTTCGTGTGCCGCAGCCATCACACACTCTTGTTGTTTCAATAAACAAAGCAACAAGCAAGAGTTTATTCGCAGCAGCAGTGGCTTAGCAAACTGCACGTACACATGACCAAGAGCTGCGATGGAAAATAGGATGCATTTTATTTGTCAAAGACTCTTGTCTCATTCACGGTATTGGATCAACTAACTTCTTTTTAATTTGAGCATTCAGGGGGAAAAAATTGAGTATCCCGCTAAGGTGATTTAGATACTTATTTACCTTGCAGCACAGGAATAACTTTGATTCTTTAAGTGTACAGTTATGCCAGAATGGTAAAATGAGCGCTTTTGAAGACAGTGCTTACAAGTGCCTTTCCGCTTATATGTATCATTTGCCAATAATTAATATAAAACTGAGATGTGACTGATACACACATTGCATACATTTTATAGCCTAAAATTTAACGTTTGAGGCGACAATAAAATATGAGTTTTTTACTATGTTGAAAAATGCTCACTATACCGTGAATTGCATATAACGAAATCTGATGCTTATTAAAAAAAATGAATTACATTTGTTGCATTACATTTATATGTTAATACAGGCGGACATAGCGTCCCTTCACCTCTTCGCCGATATGTATCAGCACTCGGAAGTATATCTTCATTACCTACACACTATAATCTGGGCTCATGTTGTATAGACACACACGCACGTGCACACTTGCACACACACACACACACACACACACACACACACACGCGCGCTCTCTCTCGCGCTCTCTCTCGCGCTCTCTCTCGCCCTCTCTCTTGCCCTCTCTCTCTCGCCCTCTCTCTCTCGCCCTCTCTCTCTTGTCCTCTCTCTCTTCTCCTCTCTCTCTCTCTTCTCCTCTCTGTTTGCTATACAGAAACCTTATGACAAATATTCTAGAAAATATTCTGTTTCACTTCCTCGCTGTTGGTAGAGAGTCACGCGAGTGTCTGGCTGCTGCGTCATATAAGATNTCCTCGCTGTTGGTAGAGAGTCACGCGAGTGTCTGGCTGCTGCGTCATATAAGATGACACACTTGAATGATAAATATTGTCAATCACGTGTAAACTGTGAGTTAGCCCTCATAGGGCTTTCGTTTAGCAACAGGTCTCTTTTTTTGTAGAACAGTGAGTAACCCAATACAAATACATAACTGGCATTATCGAATTTTCACACTTAAAAATTGAATTAGCAAGAAATCAGAGAATTCGAGACAGCAATTGTAACGGATGATGTGTTCGTTGGCCACATACTCGTACATACTTGTAGTGTGACTTGTGCAAGTTTAATTACGGAATTGAATAGAGAACCACGTATAGTGCGTACGGGATAGTAGCCAGTAGAGTGGTACTACCCCGCCCATGCCTTCTTGCTATGCGAGGTGTTCTCCATTGCCACAGTGCATGTCCTCGTTCCTTACCCCGGGCGTGTGGTGGATGTAGCGGCAGGGCTGTGCGAGCTAACTGGGAGAGAGGGGGGTGGCACAGTGGCAGACACTTGCTGTGGTTTCTCCAGAGTTTGCAAGAGAGTCCCAGCTGACACAGGCGAATGTCGCGGTGTAACAGGCCACCTGAGGCCGGTTTGTTGTTCTCAGCCAGCCCTTTGGAAGGTTCTACAGGAGGAGCTGGGGTGTGTGTAGTGGGGGTGCAAGGCGTCAAGCGCGAGTCCTACTCACAAGCTAACTCAGCAGTCAACCCGCACTTGCACTCACAAATATAACACGTATGGTGCGAGAATAACTTTACCTTGTTTATGCCTTGAAGAGGAGTTGGCGCATTTTATTTGTTTGTTTATTTTTAAGTGATTATTAAAAATAAAAAAAGAACAGTATAAGTGTGGCGAGGGCTAGCTAACCTAAATTGTTACCTGTTTCCTTCCCCTTGCAACACCTGGAATTTAGTATCCCCTTTGAAACGCTAAGGGGAGATAAAATTATGCAGGGGGAAAGTTAATTGAAGTCAATTTCTTGTCGCGACGCCATTTCTGAACCTTTTGAACAACTGTTCTTTTATTTTTTTTATGAAATTGACAATTTATTTTATCTTGATTTTCCGTGAGCACCTCGAAAACTGCTGGTCGTCTGGCGTTTTCCTTGAAATGTTCGCTTCAGACGGTTTGCAACTCTCAGAGCGAAGCGAAACTGCACAACACTGGCTGGCATCCTTCCTGCGACTGCACTTCTAGCTTCACAATCTCCCCAGTCCCGTCTTTTTGTTAATTGTCATATCTCGTGAGGTTAATAAGCGTGTTAATTAGGTAGCAGGCAGCCGACCCAATGCGCGGAAATATTCTAGCTATGACGGAGGTAGAATGATAGTCTATTCGCAGTTTCTTCACACTTTTTAGGTCAAACCTTTGAAAAATCACCCCATGTATGATGTGATAGGCTGTATCCTAAATATTGCAGGCGTTTCATACTTGTGTTGACATAAAAATATATATATTTTATTAATCTGAGATTTTACTTATATTTTATTTATACAAGTAGGTATGTGCGACTCCTTCTGGCGCAGGTGTCTTGCACTGGAGCCACCCGCCACCTTAGTTGCCGAGGTGGCCTGGGGCAGCCATTTCGTGATGGAACCCGACCACCATATTGGATCTTGGTGACCTTGACTTTGACCCATAACCTTTTGACCTTGAGTTCAAAAAATTAAAAAATTGCCAAAAACCAGAAAAAATTCTAAAAATTGACGAACATATAATGTTACCTCCACACTCACCCCATCAACCCCAACAAACACCCCCAACCTTCCTAATCTTAAACAAATCGAGAAAAATCGCAAAAAGCTTTAAAAAATTCTAAAAAATCGAGGAACACATAACGTTAACGTCACACCCATCCCACCACCCTCAACTCACCCCCTCACCACCACCATCCCCTTCCAAACATGAAAAATTGAGAAAAGTCAAATTTTTTTAAATCGAGAATAATCTATAACATTAGACACCCTTCCCTTGCTCACCAATCCACCACCAACCCCTCAGCCACCCTACACAAAAATTAATCACTGGCCTTACATAAGAAAAATTATCCCTCCATCCAAATCAATTAATCATATCTGCTCAAAGGTCACTAAATTAAGACTTTAACACATTGTCTAGTTTTGTTCATTATATATAGTTTACTATTTATTTATTTATTTTCTAGCATCTACTACCTGTCCAAACTGTTTTTAATGACTTCAAACATAAAGTATTTAATATTTTACTAATGAGATTTTAAATTTTTTAAGTCAATCTTTTTTTAAAAAGTAATTAAAACATGCGATATCTAATAACTTTATTAAAAAAAAAACCTAAACAATAATTCCGTAGTCCATGCGAGCGGAGCCGCGAGCACAGCTAGTATATATATAATTTTATTAAAATTAGACTCATCAATTGACATTTGAAACCTTTAAGTAAGGAACGTATTACAAATAATGTTATATTTACATACTCGTAGTTACAAAATATATGCATTTTTATTTCATATGCAACATAAAACGTATTTATTTGACAATCTTAGTAGCGTGTGTACTACTATAAGCGAGTCCTGCAGGTTGTACAGTCTGGTGCAGAGCTACAGTGGATGCCAGTCTCCTTCTCCCTTGAGCCATTTATACTTAGCCGTAAGACGTACAACGTAGGTACTTGTTGATCTTACATGCCACTTTCATTCGTTCATGCTGTGTGCTCAGGAATAAAGTTTGCGATATGCGTAAAGTCTTCAAGAATATTCCCTTAGCCATTTAAACTGTGTGTTCATTGTAAAGAAATTGGTGGACTCCCCAAAAATGTAACTGAAGTTTTTTTAACCTATGCAATATGTTAAGCGACACTGCCATGAGAATTTGATACGTTCAATGTGTACTTCACTTGTTCCTAGACAAATGTTGGCGAGGTTCCATGTATCCATGGCAGTATAACTACCATTCGTAATGCATAACTACGCCATAGCACTGGTGAGGTACTTTAGCGAGCAGTTTGCGACGGAGGTGCCCTCGCAGGTAATCTCAGCAGGAGCGCGTGTATAGGGGCGATAAGGACGCTGTTTGCAACGCGCCTCAGCGTATCTTACGCAAGCACAATGTGACCTGTGCCGTAACTAACGTAATTGCGACCACTTAGGAGACAAGACGTGGTAAGGTAAACAGAAAACACTATTGTAGCGCGCATTGTGGCGAGTAACTATCAGCAGCTTACAAAACACAATAATCTTCTTTTGTTTGCCCCAAGTAGAATCTAAAAGTTCATAGCACACAAGTTTCCACGTTCTTCTGTTGGCAGACAATGCGCATGACGTAAGAGAGTGCTTTATTTCTGACTTGAAATTTGTTTACGTTTCCTGTGTTATGTTACTGCCCGCAACTGTACTTCAAAGCTATTTCACACCGGAAAACCTTTTGAAAGAATACGAATCCTAGCCATTTGACTTGTAAACAATTACACGCGAAAATTTACAAACACTCACATTGCTACCTTCCGTTACTGCTGATGAGTCCCGAGATCACCAATGGATCATCATTGTTCTTCAGCAGTAATAGAAGAGTGACCAGTAAACAGTAAATATTTATACTTCTCGGTGAGTCGACTGTTTCAGAACATTCTGTGATTAACATTTAAGTAAAAGAAAAACAAATAGAAAACGAAGTTTACTTTTCAATTTCAGTGCCCGACTTTTTTTCAAGCGACTTACTTAACCCCGTAACATTTAGTCCCGAGCATACTCGTTCACATCCGTCATGTTGCATAATCGGTGAACTCCTGGTCAGTGCTGTGTGAGGCCAGAAGCTAGCACAGGCAGAGATAACGTCTTTCCCTGACTAACACTGTTGGCTGCTGCTGACGCACCAACTGTTCTATGATTGGCTGCTTCTTGTGTCGTAGAGCTACCGAAAACCTTTCCATAGGTTCCAAAGTTATTATAGAGCAATTAGTAGGCACTACTGACACTGCAAATTTCCTGTTTTTGCAACGTCTGAAATGAAAAATAAATGTGTACGTTGAGGAGTTAATAAAGAAACATTTGGTTCCCGTAGAACTGCATCGTCATAGGTCTCCATCCTGACATACATTCACTTTTAAAGATATTATTTTATTCTTCTTTGCTGAAATTCCACAAAGATCATTTTATAGTTGAGTATACCGTCCTCTGAATATTCGTGTTATTTTTCTAGATCACGTGTCCTGAGTGATCGGCAAGTGTATAATTTTACTGGAACTGAACGACCTTTCTTTAGTTAAAACAGTGTTGTCAGTCACTTTGGTAGCCTCGCACAGGATAACTAGCCTCGCACAGGACAACGAACGCCCGGAAGTAGGATCAGAAATATAGTTGACGTCAGTGAAAGTACTTGCCTCAGAAATACGTGAGATCGGACAATATAAAACAAATCCACAGGCTAAGAAAGCCGCACTGCCGCCATCTGAATTTAAATATGTAAATAAAAGGCTTTCCTAAAGGTAATACTTAAAGGGAGACGCTACGAAATGTGTGTTCTGTATTCATCCGAGGAGGCGGTAGTACATATTTCGTACTGGCACGCAACAACTTATTTGGATGTGAAAGTACAAAGCTGGTGAAGGCTGTTCACGGTAAAATGAGCACTTCTGAAATCAACCTCTGAAAAATGTCGCTCCCCACCTGCGTGTACTTGAACGGGCTTACTGTGACTGGAATGCGCCCCGTAATGTTGGCAACGATAGAGGGAAAGTAGTTCCACGTATTTACGTTGAAATGGAAGGGTTGGGTAAACAATTGTGAATACCGAAATTATTTATTTTACTTTCTTTTTTTTTAATGCGTATAAGTGTAATTATTAGGAAATTTGTAAAATATTTACTTTAAAAAAAAAAAATTTAATAGTTTCACTTGACCGACGCACGCCAATGTTAATTTCACATTTGATGAAATATTACACGACTGCGTACAAATATATCTAAAGGAGGGCTTTCCAAAGTACTCACTTAGTGTCTCTTGGGTAATGCTTCGTCTTGCTATCGTAGTTGCAGTGGGCTGAGTCACAATAACACCACGTGCCGGCTACGGCTTGTTGTTTCTTCAGCGATTGTTCTAGGAGNGGGGGGGGGGGGGCAGAGGAAGGTGACCTCGACTTGACTTGACGTGCCCTAATTTCCGTCAGTTAGAGCTCATCTCTCGCCTCGGCACCAGCTCCCCACGACAGCCACCAACATGCCGGACAACTGCTGCGGTTCAGGTGCCTCTACACATCACTGCCGTAGTTAAGGATGTGCTGCTCAGCTAAATATTCATTATTTTATACTTGCGTGAAAAACTATTCAGCTTGTAAACGTTATTTACAAGTACTATTTCCTCGCATTAAAAATATTACACCGCATGTTTTGTGTGATAGGATGTCAAAATTACAATTGTAGTGTTTCGGGATAACAAATAAAAAAAAAAACACGTACCAAAATAAGATAATTCGCTTTGGAATAAGATATGAGTCAATTCATGAAATATTTAAAATTACGCTAATAAATGATTTTTAAATGTTTTGAAATAGCTCAAAATTAGGAAACATTTTCTTGCATCATTTGATTTGTAGCAGCCTATGTTTTTTTTTTTTTGTTTTTGTAAAATCAATTTGCCAAACCATAACTTAAAATTAGTCAAGAAATGACATTTAATTCAGCATTGTTAAATTTTATGTAAATATATTTTCGTATTTTTATTTGTAAGTACCAAAAACACTAAAATTGTGATTTTGATATGCCTCGACGCGAAATCTTTTTGATTTAAAATTTTTGTGAGCCAAAAAAAGTACTTAGCAAATGTCTACAAGTTGAATGGTATTTTGTTCAAGAAAAATCTATGAAATTCTTGGTGACCATCAAAAGGACACACATCCTTTCCATTCTTCCACCCGCCAAACACTTTATACTTTGAAAACAGTTTTGTAAGTAGTTTTGATAAATGTTATAGTTAATATAGATATTTATAATTGTTGTTTATTGCAACATTTTCTTTTTGCCACAGTTCTTTGTGACAATAGTTAACTTGTCTCACTTTTAAAAACTTTACTTAGCTTCTTCTTACCCCTCTGAAGATGACTCATGCTCCTTGAACTTGCGACTTGGTGGGCGACAAAGTTCCAATGTAAAAACGTTAGACATTCATATGTTGTAATTACTCCGGAACTTACGTTGATGTCTGTTATGAAGACAACTGTTTCAATTGCCAGTAAGTAATTAAAATGTTATAATTTTAGATAAAAATGTTAAATGCAGGCACTTATTTTATATAACTCGCTGCAAAATTGTTGAAAGTATTGCAGCCCGTGGCTTGTGTACCGGGCATTTTTAAAGCGTTAATTTAAAAAGGGTTAACACAACCCTCAACTATATACTCTCGTAGTGGTGTGAACATACGGACTGTCGACAACGTTGAGCTGGGATTTGGTTCGCACGAGGGATTTACAGTTTCGCAGTTAAATAGTTGTATCTGATATATCAGGAGGAAGAAAAGTTACCATTACATTACAAAAGAAATGTAACTTTTGAAGTAGTGTAATTTCACGCTCACGTAAATAAAACTTCAAAATCTCTTCAAAACCATTTTATTTAAACAAAGCATTGTTTCTCTCACAACCGGAAAGTTCGAGCGTCAAAAATAGGAAAGTATAAAAAATCAAATAATTTTCTTTCCCCGATCATTTCTTGTGCTACACTCTGCATCATGGGAGTATAAAACATGTAACCTTCATAAATCATCGTGTCATATTGTTTCCGTAGAATGAAATCGAGTCAACGCAAAATCATGTATTGCTGTACAGTCAATTGAGGCAACTTTGAACAAGCCACGTCGAGTATTTACTACGTCTCTAGTTTGAAATGAAGGATATGTGGTTCTCTGATATCTGAAGCTGTGTTGTTTATGCATTAAATGGAGAATAATGAACCGTAGTCTATACCTGGGTAAGGGGGCTGGAACGGCATGGTACAAATCTACGCCAAATGAGTATAGATGCTTCACGTGTTGAGGTAGACTTAATTTCTGATTTATGCATATTGTGTTTAATTCCGCTGGTTGCTCGTAAATGTGAAGTTGCCAATAGGTCCCGTGCACAATCGACGTAACATTCACATGGAGCAGTGGAGCGGTAATGGATATGCCTATAGTTAAATAGGCTGGAAGTATAACTGCAGCGGGGCTTCAGAAAAGTGGGAAGTAACCGTAAACGGAATATACCAAGGAATGGTATATTCCATTCACGGTTACGTCCAACTTTCAGGCTATTTTTCCGCCTCGTGTACACAAAGACTAACCAAGTAAGCAAATTACACCAAAGGGATTACGCAGCGAAGTCGTACGCACTCAGTTTAATGGCATTTCGCATGAGAACTATTTCTTACCTGGCATTACGAACACACCTATTTTCTCACTGTCTTTATTCATATTAATTATATAGTATAATAATCACATGAAATGTAAGGAAAAATCCTGTTTAACCTAAAATAATACATTATTATTTTAACATAAATATAAACAGCTTGCTATACATGACATTTAGGAAACTTCTAAATACGTCGGTGCGTGGGGGGATTTTTCAAAAGTTTGATTAAGAAAGCGTGAAGAATCTGCGAAAAAAACTATTGCCGTGCTCGCTATGGCATCACGGGTACAGAATACTAGAGATACAGAGGTGGAACAGCAACTTATTCCGCGAGCACCAGCAACATGCCGGAATGCAGTTAGCCAATCAGCGCCGGGTGACGAATTTACCAGCCGGTGGCGCAACCAATAGGGAACCCCTCGCAACGAGCGGTAGCCAATCAGAAACCCGACCCTCTCCTGAGCCTCGCCCAGCCAGCTCACATCAAGGGGACCGTCTCGCTATTCCACCTCTGTGTACTTACCTGTTCTGTGTCATTCTGTCTCTCGCGTATGTAAAGGATGTTTTTGAAATGAGTTGTGATATTTTGTTGACTGCAGAGGGTGCCAGGACGAGTGTTTCGATATAATGAACATGGTGTCGGGAATGCATCCAAATGCCACAAATAAAATAAATCGCAAGACCTATATCCTGTAAGCAATTATGATTATGTAAAGAACATGTAGCACAATCACTCAAGGAGGGTTGACATGGAAACCGCAAGTACAGTATTACAACAGTTGTTGAGTGTGATGGCAGTTGACGTGGTCGCACGGCGGCATACAGTGCCTCTGTCCTCGCAGCAGCTCACGTGGCTGTGCTGATGATCGTCGTCGTCTACTCGGCTCTGCCCCGTGGTTCTCGCAGCAGCGCATTGCAATCCCACACTTCCCCGCCATCGTGTGATGGACAGACGAGGGAATCTTCAACAGCGACACCGCGTCTTGTGTTTTATTGTATCTGTAGCGCAAGGGCGCATTTACGACACCATGCTCATTACATCAAAACACTCGTCCTGACGACACCCTTGCACTCCCCGTAATATCCGCGCTTATTAAAAAAAAAAAAACATCGTGTACACTCAGTGTGTCGAGCTGTGGCGCAGACGACATTCTCGAGAGGGCGGGGTTGCACTGACTGAAGGAAGGAGAGGGATGTTAACGCCAGCGTTGGGGATGCTGACGTTAAGAGTCATACTGCGAGAAAAAATATCTCTCGATGTGAAATAAAAAATTACACCAATTACATATTTTGAGCATATTTGAAGGCTTGTTGATGAGTGAGTGAAGGGCGAGGAGATTTGGGCGGCTCTTAACAGCGAGGCCTTGAGAGCCGATGAGGGTGGAGGTAAGGCATCTAAGAGTGCGCAGTGCCATTTTCTGGCAGTTGGCATCACTGGAAAAACTACGTATGGCCTNGTGGAGGTAAGGCATCTAAGAGTGCGCAGTGCCATTTTCTGGCAGTTGGCATCACTGGAAAAACTACGTATGGCCTCAGTGAGTTCGTTACTGCGAGGCAAGTGTGTGGTGTGACACTTGCAGTTACTCGAGGCTATTTGTAGATTTGATAGGTGAGAGATCAATTTTTGTTACTTTTACGTAATATTTTAAGGGCGTAAGTTAAGCTTTGCCATGTAGGTAAAGGGNTTACTCGAGGCTATTTGTAGATTTGATAGGTGAGAGATCAATTTTTGTTACTTTTACGTAATATTTTAAGGGCGTAAGTTAAGCTTTGCCATGTAGGTAAAGGGAGGTGCAGTAATTGTGCGTACGTTACGTAACCGCCATGGTTCCAAGCTGAACATTCGCAACCCAGTCCGAATCTCCAGCTCCTTTCAGAGTCGTGTCTAATCCTCTGCAGTGGCGAGGAAAAGTACAGCTTCCTTTTCAACTCTCCGATACCTCAACAGCTCAGCCTCCATTCAGGAGCTGCCCTTCTATGTGCTCGCCCGTGTGTATCCTTTATCCCCGCTATACCTCTGCCACGTAGACTCAGCCTTTCTGCTCCCCCCAACTCCCCTGGATCCTGTAATTGTGTATACGGGTTGGATTGTGCAGGCCCTAGATCCTCCAGCCGTGCACTGTATAAGAACACGCACAGATGCCGCTTGTAGGAAACCTTAAGAGGAAAGTAAAGTGGTTTTCCAAAGAAGCACTGCAACTAACTGCAAAACACCCACAACTAGGAAACACTTTTATTTTATGCTTTCTTCCCGTCTAAATATCAACATTGCTTAGTTTCAGTGATGAAGTAGTAAACTCACGAGATTCAATAAGGTTATTGCTTAAAAAAGTTGTAAATATGAACACGCAGCAACTCACGGAGAAAAAGGTGAAACTGTTAACGTTGTGGCCTGTAAGTAGTATAATTATCTGCGTGCGGGCATAATGTATTTTAAATGGGACAAAACTGGCAACTGGCACCAGGCACAGGTGCCAGACGCCGTTCATGCTGTCATTCTGGTTCCCCGGCGGCCATCTTGTCCTCCATGTAGGTTGTCGGTGACCTTGACCTTTGACCTCGACCTCGGTAACTTTGACTTTTGACCTTGACCCTGGGGGTCTTTGACCTCGAAAACCCGAAAAATCCCAAAAAGGTGCAGAAAGTATTAAAAAGTTAGAAAACAATCATTAAAAAAATTATTAATAAAACTAATAGTTTATTTAAAATTGTATTTATTTAAATTAAAATGTTGAATGTTTGTGCTTAAAGAGGATGGGGGAGCCGGAACCGACCGGCTGCCATGTTGTGACGTCACCCGACTGCCATGTTGGATGTCTGAGATCTTGACCTTTAACTTTGACTCCATGACCATAACCTTGGGTGATTTTAAAAACAAAATTTCGTACAAATGTTTTAAAAATTTTCAAAATATTATAAAAACTGCTAAATATGTTTTAAAACATAATTTGTTTTTTGTTAAAAATGTATTTAAAATTTTTATTAAAAATTAAAGTTCTGAACGTTTAGGCTTAGAGGGGATGAGGGACTGGAACCGACCAGATGACATGTTATGAAGTCACCCAACTCCCATGTTGAACCCAGGTGACCTTGACCTTAACCCTATAACAGTGACCTTGGATGACCTTAAAAACAAAAACTCGAGAAAAAATTATAAAAAGCGAATAAATTCATAAAAGTCGGTGAGCATATTATATTTCTGACTGCTACCACCGAGGTGATCATGATCTTTGAACTTAACCCCGTGACCTTTGACCTTGAACCCAAAAATTTGTCTAATTCCAAAAAATTTCTAAGAATTTATAAAAAATTATTAAAAAGTATTATTAGAAATTAATTTGTTAAAACGGCTTTTTTAATTATATATAAAAACTTACATTTCCAGAGATCTCCCATAGCACCACGCCCAGCAGACGACTGATCCCCCTCCAATCAATCACATTGCATTACCATTCCACTACCCACTCACCTTTGCTTATGCTATCGAATGCACTCCACCCTACATATTGTTTTTTCGTTTGTAATTTGTTTAGTTTTTAACACCTAGGTGATGCAAGTGTACTATTTATCGATTTAGTCGCCAGAGGTGCTGTCGATTTAGCCACCATGTTGGTTGTCGGCCTTGACCTTAGCCCAACATGGTGGCTAAATCTAAAGGTGAGTGGGTAGGGGAATGTTAACGCAATGTGATTGATTAGAGGGGGGCCAGTCGTCTGCTGGACGTGGTGCTGTGTGAGATATCTGGAAATGTAAGTTTTTCAATATAATTTAAAAATACTTATTTAAAAAAATTAATTTCTAATAAAAATTTTAATTTTTTTTATAAATCCTTAGAAATTTTTTAGAGTTTATGACAAATTATTGGGTTTAAGTTTAAAAGTCACCGGGTTAAGTTCAAAGGTCAAGGTCACCTGAATCCAGATTGTGGTAGTAGTCAGTAATGTAATATGCTCGCTGACTTTTATGAATTTATTCTATTTTTACAATTTTTCTCGAATCTTTGTTTTCAAGGTCATCCAAGGTCACTGTTATAGGGTTAGGATCAAGGTCACCCGGGTCCAACATGGGCGTTGGGTGACGTCATAACATGGCAGCTGGTAGGTTGCAGTCCCTCGTCCCCTCTAAGCTAAAACATTCAAAACTTTAATTTTTAATGCAATTTTTAAATATGTTTTTAATAAACAAATTAATATGTTTTAAAATATTTTTAGCGGTTTTATAATTTTTTGGGAAATTGTAAAACATTTGTGCAAAATTTTGCGTTCAAGGTCACTCAAGGTCATGGTCATGGGGTCAGTCAAAGGTCAAGGTCGTCGGCATACAATATGGCGGTAGGGTGACGTTACAACATGGCAGCCGGTCTGCTCCGTCTCCCCTTCTCCTCTAAGTACAAATATTCAAAATTTTAATTAAATAAATATTTTAAATAAAATTTTGATATTTTAAAAATACATTTTAATTAATTCTTTGTAATTGTTTTAAAAAATTTTACATAAAAAAAATTCTTTTTTGAGTTTTCAAGGTCAATGTTTACCGGATTCACGTCACGGGTCAAGGTCACCGCCATCCAATATGACGGACCAGATGGCCGCCGGGGAACCAGAATGACAGAGCATGAACGGCGCCTCGCACCTGTGCCAGTTTTGTCCCATTTATTATGCCCGCACGCAGATAATCATACTACTCCTCTACTAACACAATTGGCACAAAGTAGACTCCACCTATGGTATTTTATAGAGAAAAGTATTCTATAAAAACGTTTCTGTATATATGACCGGTTAGTAAACCCTATCAATCAAAACAAATTCATTACACAATAGTACACACACACAAAACTTAAAGCGTCAAAAATATACAAGTTACGTTGCATAGGAAATAATATTGCATAATATGCATTATTATTTAGCAACATTATAAAATATTTTGCTGGAGTTCACTTATTTAATAATTAAACAAAATTAATTATATTTTAAAATATACTATAGCTAAGAATTTATTTGTATTTCTATTACAGATGCTTCAGAAAAGACATATTTCATGGAAACCTTCGTCGAGTACGGTAATAATAATCATTACGATTGTACATAAGAAAATATTATGTTGATATCAATATTTAATTTAAAAATTAATATTTGTGCCTGAAATAAGCGTGCGTGAACTCGGTTATTAAAAATATGTGTAAATATTATTCACTAATTATTTTACATACAATTAGAGTAATTATTATAATCGTCAAGCTTAATCATATATATATAAATTTTTTTTTACACAATGTGCTTTCTAAACCTTCCAAAATGGAAATAAGCTTAAATTTGTAAAAAATAGACTCCCAGCAAAATATTTTACAATGTTACAGAATACATTCTTTCATGTGCAACATAAATAATAATTTTCTGAAATAAATTGTAGTATTTAAATTACCGGCCAACATAATGAGGTCATTATGTTTTCATTAGTTTAGGAGAATAATTACCAGACAATTCCGTGTGCTTATTTTATACCATATTGCAGGTCACTTAAACGACAGCAGTGTTAATCCTTACACGGGAAGAGAGAAGAAAAAAATCTTTCCCAGGACAGTGTTCCCCCCACGACTCTTCCAATAACGCATTCCTCGCTACGCCTCTGCACAACTTCTCTCACATTTCTTTTTGAATGAACTGTCTGAAATGAAATTTTGCACATTCCATACTACTGTATATCAACATACCGATAAAATATTGAAAAACGACAGGAAAAATAAGACACCTTTAAAAATTATTTTATTGATGATATACTTCTTTTGGCGCGTTGAGAGTAAAAGTTTAGTGTGCGATGGAAGTTGCGCGCGCACAGTGTAACGAAATTCGACAGTGAACGTGATAGAGGTATGACCCAACGCGCATGCGCGTATCGTCTAGCTATATGCAAACGCAAGGTACACAACATAGCACGTGGTTATATATAAAACCGACAGAAAATCAGTTCATGTAATAAGCAAATTGAAAAACATTTCATTTATATTAGTAATTCATTGTGCTTATATATATATATATATATATATATATATATATATGTTATTAATTAATTTTACTGAAATTGTGCCGTGAAAATTTGTTAGTAACAAAAATTGTATAACAAAATTTTAAAAGTGTTTTAAAGTATTTGAAGTTAATTTTTGTAAGTATTTAAATATGTTCTTTAATCAAACCTTTATTAATTGTATTAAATGTCTTTCTTAGGTCATTTTATCGTTTTCCTACTTACATAAATTATTTGCGTACGTAATAAAATTTTATTTTAGTCACGCCAAAGAATCATAACTTCTAACGCGCGTACATAAGTACACGCACCCATGTTTTTTATTTATTTATTTGCAATTGTAAAGGTTTTGGTGTGTGAACATAGACGTTTCCTCTGAAGGTTCAATATTAATACAACTTAAAATGCTAGGGTCTTTGTCACCTCGGAATATCACTTCGATTCGGAAATATGAATATGTAGCACTGTTTGGGGCTTTAAGGTTTCCAGACCTGCCCCCCCCCTCCAAGGGGCGTAAGATTAGGCCTACAGAGTATTTACCACAGGGCTTCTGCCTTTGTTGAAATATATTTTTTATGTAGTTATTTTATTTACAATATGATGAAAACAAACAAGATGAATTACAGACAAGAATTTTGTCTGCTGGTGAATTAAATGAACATTCATTAAACACGCGAATATTCACCGAAGTCGAGAATTTTCGTTTCGTTAAAACTTTCGGCAAACAAATGTTTTACCAAATCGAAACTGAACATAGTAACTTTTAGTTTTCGTTTCGGTATACCGAATATTCGCACAACCCTACATGAGTAACATATGTAATGTGAACAGTTGAGTTCGCTACCCAGCGCTCTCAAATAGTAGTAACTCTGTGTGTGTTGTGTGTGAGTGTGTTGTGCGTGTGTTGTGTGTGTTGTGTGTGTGTTGTGTGTGTGTTGTGTGTGTGAGTGTGTTGTGAGTGTTGTGTGTGTGTGTTGTGTGTGTTGTGTGTGTGTGTGTTGTGTGTGTTGTGTGTGTGTGTGTTGTGTGTGTGTTGTGTGTGTGTGTTGTGTGTGTGTTGTGTGTGTGTGTTGTGAGTGTGTTGTGTGTGTTGTGAGTGTGTTGTGTGTGTTGTGAGTGTGTTGTGTGTGTTGTGAGTGTGTTGTGTGTGTTGTGAGTGTTGTGTGTGTGTTGTGAGTGTGTTGTGTGTGTTGTGAGTGTGTTGTGTGTGTTGTGAGTGTGTTGTGTGTGTTGTGTGTGTGTTGTGTGTGAGTGTGTGTGTTGTGTGTGTTGTGTGGGTGTCGTGGCGGACGGTGACAGGCGGTGTGTTGTGGCAGGTCAGGGCTGCAAGTGCGGCGCCAGCTGCAGCTGCAGCCAGTGCTCCTGCTCTTCTGGCAACAAGCCGACATCTGACACTCAGACCAAGAGCAAGTAGCGCCCCCACGGCACTGGTAAGTGTCCCTCGGTTCCGCGACAAGCTTTCATTGTCGACCCTGTTCCCGAATCCCTCCATCGCTGCTGGGCTTACCCTGCTGTATTATATGGCGACGTAGTGTTGTTCAGTCTTATATGCTATAGAAATCTGATACATGCTGTACTTAAGTTGGTAAAGACATTTTGTCGCCACCACATCCATTAAGCTGTAGGCAGTTGCGTCCTACGTTAGTCTGCAATTATGTTATAAAGTGATGAGAATTTAATAAACTATTAGTTTTGTTTTGGCATGCGGAAAAGTTCGTTAAACATTCTCAAATGTAACTTTGGCTAACATGTAAATGGCGGGTACTCATCCCCTTAAGGCCCCCGCCTACCAGGCGTTTGAACGTAGTTGCAGAGTGTTTGAAATACTGGTTTTTATTCGAAACTCTTTAACGTGCTTCCAATGTGCTGCTCTACGAAAAGAACATACAAATCAGACGAGGGCTGTTGAGTATTTTCAAGACGTCGTGCTTGTTAGAAACCCTATTTCAGAGTTTTGTATAAAAAGCTACAAACGCCTTTTTCAGAGCGCCCTATCTCAAAATATACGTATCAGATACATCGAAAGCTACATAAGGGCCTTACGCCGAACCTGCCAACCTCTTCACTAATAAGGTCCGCTCGACATTGCACAGGTAGCCGCAGCAAGAAGAGAGCATTGCACGCCAGTTGAGAGCCTTTCCTTAGTGGCGATGGCGCACTTGATGCCCGTGGCACTCTCGCCCTTATCGCTCCCGTGCTTCTCAGCTCCAGGTAGGCGGAGCCTTAAGGACGTAGCTTATCAACGTCATACACACACAGTTTACATGGGGAATTAATTTTAAAAAAAATAATTCTCAAGGCATCAATTTGAAAGATAACCGTTTCAAAATAAAAAGGGTTTTCAACGCGAATTTTTTCTAGGAACACTGTAAAAAAATGGTGTATTTTACACAAATGTACGTGGCAGCAGAATCTTCACCGAAGTCAGTGTATTTTTTACACCTTCAATGTAAATTTATTTTCACGCTGTACCAAATAATTGTATCCAAAAATTAGTAAAATAGTTTGTACGCTGTGCTGTTTTATTATACACGTAATTGTGTAAAATTACTATTACTATGCAGCAGAAAATAAGCTGTAAAATTCGTTTATTTTTACTTCACGACAAGACACTTTACAATGGCATTACCATTGTAGTTTCATCAAATTGTATGTGTTTTTCACATTATTACGACATTAAAATTTGAGATTCACTGTAATTTTAAATACACAATATCTGTACATTTTTTTACCGTTTTGCCAAGTAATTTTACCATCTTTATAAACTGTTTCACAACTGTGTTGTGTTAATCTACATACCATCTACATGTAGTTTTACAATTATCGCTGTGTTCTAGTACATTCTGTAACTCGATAGTTACAAACACAATAATAAAAGGTCCTACTGAAAACGTGGATTTCAGATCCCGTATATAGCAGTTACATGCAAACAAAAATATATTCCGTTAGCGGGAGTTTAGTTTCTGTTTGAACACACACGTGAAGTTCGAAGTACTTGCACTTCCTACCGCTAGATAACCTTGTGGTGTAATAATTTTTTTATTAATTGCACATGAAATTGGCGGAATGGTCGAATATTGGCATTACTTGAAGTATGGGTATTTTGCACATTTTCAAATGCTATATTTTCAAGTCCCATGTTACTGTTAACAAAACAATATATTCATATGTTTTAATCAAAGACTTGGAGCTCTCTTTTAATTACTATGAAAATTCGTGCTAAATTACACGTATGGTACTAATTTTTCCAAATTGCACATAAGAAATAAATTATTGGAAGTTTGTATGTGTAAATCAACGCTTTCATACTCCAGAATGTAATGTAAGTTAGTAGATATGTGGTTATTGTAAATTACACAATGTAAGATATAAAACTACACTGCAATTGAGTGTTTGTACAACGGCCATGTAATAGTAAAAATACATAATTTAAGAATTTTAGTACAAGACTGAGTGTGTTTTTATACATACTTGAAATTGTGTAAACTGACATCAACATGGTGTTTATAAAGCCATACATCTGTGTCTTTTTACTAAAGACTTGTAGTTCTCTTGGATTCATAGGATTCCTACACGCATTGTAATTGTTTTTACAAATTACACACAAAAAAAAATTAAAATGAGCAAACATTTGTGTGTGTAAATTTACATTTGTTTTTACGGTGAATATTGGTATGTTGTCATTTTTTGCCAATTTTTGTGTTTCGTATATTGTAATTCTTGGCTAATTTGTATGTTTTTTATATATTAATTTAAAAGTTAAATATTTGTTTTACAAAAAAAAAATTACCAAACACAATTATAAAAATTTCTTAATGTGGCGGTATTCTCTGGTAAAGTAGAATTGGAAATTGTTGTTAGATGCAGTTATCTTTTAAATTGATATATTGAGAAGGACTTTCTTTACCATGGATTCTCCATATAAACTCCGGGGCTGCAGACTTTGCAGGAAACATTTACTTATATAGAGGCGTCGTGTGGTCTGTGGTCCTTCATCGCGTTTATTTAAGTCTCACTGGTACATATCTAGTTTGCACAGAACTACGCTTCAACGGAAACACTAAACGCTTTGTGCGTAAGGGCGACGAGACGCTAGGTTTGCGTGTTATTGTCACCCGTGTCGCTTCCTCGCTTGTAGGCCTTAAGGTCCCCGCCTACCTCGCGCTCTCTTCCGTGTTTGAGGCGGAGAAGCGCGGGAGCGATAAGGACGACACTGCCACGTGCACCGAGTGTTCCATCGCCGCTAAGCGCAAGGCTCTTAACCTGGCAAGCAGCGTTCTGGTCGCACTGCGTGTGCCTGTGGGACTTTCAGCAGCGACCCTGTTATTTTATTGGTGGCAAGTGTGTGGGGAGGTTCAATGCAGGGCCCTCGAGTAGTTCTGTATGTATCTGATGCTTATATTATGAGATACAGCACTTCGATAAAGCCGTTTTTTAAGTTATTATGAAGTGCTCCGACATTGTGTTTCTAACTTGCGTGACGTCATGAAAGGACTCAGCAGCCCTCGTCTGATGTGTGTGTTCTTTATCAGCACATTAGACACACGTTTAATAGTTTCGAAGAAAAAGAGTATTTGAGACACCCTGCAACGCATTCCAAGCGACATGTAGGCGGGAGCCTTAATCCCGCAAACAAGAGCCTTAATATATGTACCTGGAGCTTGAATAACGCTGCACAGTGTCTGGAATACAAGTTTTCCTACGAAACTACTTTACATGCGTCGTACTTACTCGTCTACGAAAAGAACACGCACTTAAGGCGAGGTGTGAAGACGACTATCAAGACATCACGTATATTTCAAGCAATATTTCAGAGCTCTCCACCATAGTTTAAAACTGCTTTTTAACACCGCTTTATTGCAAAATGTACAGATCGTTATCGCTCATAACTGGTGCAGGGAAATGTGCTACAGGCTTTGCACTAATAACACAGGGTCGTCGCTCTAAGTGCCATAGTCGCAGTAGTACAACGGGGCACCGCATACCTTCTGAGAAGCCTGCGTGTGGATGCGGCCGGGCGATAAGCACGCGGGTTGGTGAGCAAGCAAGAGGTTTGTGCGGCTCTTAACAGCGAGGTATTGAGGAATACAAGGGAGATCCCCGAGAAAACCCGCACACCAGCGGCATCGTCTGGCACGATTCCCACGTGTGAAAATCCGGGGCGACCTCCCGCTGGGAATCCAACCAGGTTCGCCTAGTTGGAACGCGAGTAGTCTAGCCACTACACCACCGCGGCCCCTACTCGGGCCAGTGCCGCTCTGATCGCTCTCTCGTTTCTATGCCTGGGATGGCCAAAACAGCTCCCAGATACATACGTCACACGTCAGGAGTTGAGGACCACGCAAGGTGTAAACGAAAACTTGAACTTTACATGGCATAGCACATAAGTCAATAACAGAAATAAGAAAACACTGTGGAATCATTTGACACTTCTTTAAAAATCTTGTCATAAAGTTAGGTAGGATACGAACATGTGTTTGTGTTTTTTCAAAGATTGTCTTCACGTTTGTATTATGCACCTGACTTCAAATTTTTTTTTATTGTGTTTGTTACACAACTGAGCTGCAATTTCTCGTTGTGTTTTGTTGTTTTATTGCACTTGCTCATTCCAATAATTTGCCACTTTACGTTTGTTTGTACACCCCCCCCCTTTCCCCCCTCTTCACACTTTATACACAACAACGGCACGAAACTTCCGCTGCAACTGTATGTCCCAACAAACACGGATGGCAATAATCGGTGAATTTATAATTTCTCAGTAACAAACCTGCAACGTTATATTTTGAGTAGGACGAGAACTGACGCTGGAACCCCCATCTCGCTACCTCAACTGGCGAACGTACATAGTTTTCAAATTTTGGCGAATTTATAGGTAATTTTCCTTTCACTGTAGAACACGCACATGTGGAGCTTTCTTTTGGTCATAAGCTGCGTTTCTTACTGAGAACCTTCTCTTTGTTTCTAATAAATGGGCCAATCACAACTACGCAACTACGATATTGCATGGTTGTGATTCACGGCCGTCCACGCGAGACTCCTAACATTTAAAACCAACCGACCACGAAAGTGAAAAAGATGTGTGTTTTAAAATATATTAAGTCGTGATTTCTTTGCGGTAGTCAGGTGTCCTCATGTTTAATTAATAAAATTAATTCCCAGTCACAACTAATTTCCTTCACGAGTTATCAGCCTAGTGTTACTATCGTAGTTTCCTCACTTGGTTTTCATTTTGAGAGAAAAAACTTTCTACTTCGAGTCAATAATTATGTTTTATTTCGTGATGAGGCGACCTGAGGATTCGTGACCTCATTGTGGCGGGGGAAGCTTCTCGGCTGCTTGTTGTTCTGTAGGTTGAGTTCTGTTCTCCAGGCGGAGTCTGTTGTTCTGGACCGCAGTTCCGTTGCGTTCACGCTTCGGGGAGTGTCGGTCAGGCATTAGCCCCTGCCTCTCTCTTACACCGTGAACACAATGAGAGAAACCTACTGCATCACCGCGCTCTTCCAAGTGCTGTGCACGCCTTGCTAACTACACTGCAGACAGAAACTCTTCGCTACAGCTGAAGCTGGCTTCTCTGGCGAGGATTCTGTATATATGTATTTTTTTACGTAAAGTAACAAAAGGAATAAGCAGTGACGATAATAGTGAATCAAGTCGGAATAAAAGTATAACAGATAAATACTAATAACAGTTTTTACCATTTAATTTCTCAATAAATAAATACGTAAAATTCAAGCTGTGGTTTTCCCCATTGATTTCTGTAAAATTCAACTTTTTTTTAAAAGAAACTCAAACAATAATTCTGTAGTCCACGCGAGCGGAGCCGCGGGCACAGATAGTTTTAAATAAAACCAAATATCGTCCACAGAATGCAATTTGCGCTGATGCTATTGGCAAGTATTGTTCTACTGTCAATGTATTTTATTTTTCATCCATTGAATCTTTAGTATTTGCTAGTATTACAAAACTGGTTTAGAGAATACTTAGAGCACAAGTTATTGCAAACACCCTCTGTGTTTTTTCAGTCAATCAATAGTTGTTCGCGAACGGTGGGCGCGTTTTATTTCACATTCTTAAAAAAAAACTATGTTTACTACTGATACGTCCAGACTTTACTCCGAATTACTTTAATTGCACTGTGAGAATGAAACACAGCTGGGATGGTTCATATTGTACGAGTAACCGGAATGTGGGTCCTGAGTTGAGAAGAATTAGCAATGAGGAAGTGCACTCATGCACGATCACACACAGCGCATTTGAATACAAACTGCGTGGCCGAGATTCAGCGTTTCACTCCCGCGTTCCCCTAGTATATTAGAGACACGTGTGCTATCATGTCGCCCCACTGCTAGCACACTACATGATTTTGGATTCACATAGAGTTGTACCTGCTACATAGATGTGTTGTATTCCTGTAAACTGCAGTCATATATAAAACACCTAAATACAAGTCACACTCTCCATAAGAACAAAATATCTGCAAGGGAAGAATTTTTTGCCACTTAACTGACATTTATATCAGGTCTTGCTTTGAAGTGCTACCTGTACTCTTTGTCAACATAACTTGTCCCGTCTGTCCTCCACCTGCGAAACTTGCTTATTCTATAGGCGCCTTGCAAATGGCGCAGAAAGGTCCTACACTTCGTGGAAACGGCAGTGCTACAAATTGAAGCAGTCACATTGAAAGTGTTTTTGTCATGTCGTTGTCGCCTTGTGTTCGTCGTAGCTGTGAGATTCCAGCATAAGAGCTACAGGGTTATCAGTGGCTCAAGCAATTTCACATGTTGACAGACTGATTCGCGCGGCATTACGAAGGGAAGTGCTTTGACATGCTCTTCTCTCGATTCTGTAATTTTCAATGATGAAAGTTCGTTTCATGACACTCAACGTCGCTGCTAGCAAGGTAACGCCCACGAGGTGTGGGTTCGTAACAATCCAACCTCCTCCCACTGGACCATGTTTGTGTGGCAGTGATGTGGTAAGGTAACAATCCAACCTCCTTTCACTGGACCATGTTTGTGTGGCAGTGATGTGGTAAGGTAACAATCCAACCTCCTTTCACTGGACCATGTTTGTGTGGCAGTGATGTGGTAAGGTAACAATCCAACCTCCTTTCACTGGACCATGTTTGTGTGGCAGTGATGTGGTAAGGTAACAATCCAACCTCCTTTCACTGGACCATGTTTGTGTGGCAGTGATGTGGTAAGGTAACAATCCAACCTCCTTTCACTGGACCATGTTTGTGTGGCAGTGATGTGGTAAGGTAACAATCCAACCTCCTTTCACTGGACCATGTTTGTGTGGCAGTGAAGTGGTGAGGTTTGGGCATCGAGGGCTTCAGCGCCGATAAGGGCGAAGCGAGGTGGCAATGGAACAGTTCTGGAATGAAAATATGGGGGAGGGCTGGAGATCCCCGAGAAAACCCACCGACCAGTAGCATCGTCCGGTACGATTCCCCCGCTTTGGTGGCAGGCGAGTGTTCTAGCCTTTGCGTCACCGCGGCCCCATGTAAATGTGTTTTTCGCCTTCAGCACAGATGAAATCCACACCACTTCATTTTCTGTGGAGATTACCTTTACCAGTATGGTTTTTGTTCGCGTGCTCCAATGATTATCTGAATTATTATTATTGGCATACGCCATTGTAATACTATGCTGTAGTCGCAGAAAACTTACAATGCAAAGAAAAGACTTGCGCACAAATCAAGGAAATAAGAATAGAAACGATCCAGAGTTAGCGTTTGTCGATAAATATGCAACATCTATATACAAATGATTTCAAGAAGGAATATAGTCACAAACCACAAGATAAACGACGGCACAACAAAAATGTAAAATGCGTATAATTTTATAATTTCATTCAGGAATCTAGTTATGTCACGAAAAAAACGTCAGCACTACCAGAATGAGTATCAAGCAAACAACAACGATAATATACAACAAAAAAAAGAAGATAAACAGTTTGAAACAACGAAAAGAGCACAGGCGAAGACAATGGCTGGAGCAGATGCGCACACGACCCACCGAGAGCACAATACAGACGAACACAGCAAGCAAGTGATGTTCCGGGAACTGCGATCTGTTTCCTTCTTCAGGCGCACACAGTCTGAGGAACACTTACTGACTGACTGTGACTACAACAAAGTCTTGCAATGACACATGTCCCAATTAGTAATTACGATAATTTCTCAACCCCATATTGTAAGAACCATATAAAAATCACATGCTTCTGTAGGTTCCAATTCTTCATATCGATGATGGTGAGTATCCACTCTCAGCCAGACGGCGCAACCTTCATCACCTCGGGGAAGTGCAAGAGTACCTCGCCAACATCTTCCCACGTCTGTAATTTGATAGAGCCGCACTGATAGCTTTGCCCTCTCATTCCCTGGCTCTAACATTTTTTTTTTTTAAAATACTTGCCAACCTTATCTGCAACTTTGATCGAATTAAGATTTCTGATCGAATTCAGATTTATGATCATCTGGGTTACACCAGGGATAATAAACCGCGTGTGGAAAGAAACTGACTGAAAATGGGCCACCTGTCGCATAACAAATGTAATCTACATTCAAACAAAATAAAAGTGGGATGTACATGTAACGTGAAGTGTTAGACTACATTTGTGTGTTGTGAAAATGTATGCTTCTCTCAGACCACCAGTACCTCCCCCTCGAGTCGTTACTACTTTTAAAACAGCGTTTTAAAATATCAGGTGGTTATAAACGCGTTTTTGGAGTCTTGATTTTGTGAACCAAACGATATTATTGTCAAAGTTCGAATAATTTTTAATATTGATTCAAGTGTGTTACAATTTATGAATTCAATATGTTATGCAATTCATTAAAATTCTTTTTTTTTTAATGTTTCAGATTCTAGGACCAGAAATTATAGAAGAAATGTATTTTTGATTGTACGGAAGGATTCAACTACGCAATGGATGTATTACTAACGTATTTAATCATTAAATATTTTATGAACTGAGCACAAAATAACTTTTATCATTTTAACTGTAATACAATTTTCTTTTGTTTCCTTTTTCTTCCGAAATTTGTAACTCATACAAATACTCTTACACCGGATTCTATGAAGTACACAGTCCATTAGATATTCACACATATTCCAACATTAATCAATAAAACTTACGAATTTCTTTAAACTTTAATTGTGAACAAAAAAAACAGGGTGTAATTTTAATGACATAAAATTTCTGGAACGGCTATTAAAAACTGTAAGAAAATGGGATGCAACGGAAGGTAGAATAGCACCGCTGTTGATGCATTCATCTGTCACAATGCTGAGTGGGTTATACCTGTGCTGAATCCTTCAGGAAGTTGACAAGTAACCCCGCTTACTGTGCACGGTGGAAGGGACACGTTGCCCTTTAAAGAAACTGATGCTATTAACCCTAACTGAATAAAAAAATCTTACAACAAAACGCTATGTTTAGTGTTTTAATTCTTAGTGCGTAAGAGACGAACTTTGTGACTAGGAGTGTCTTAATCGTTATCCTTAGGTTCGCAGCTTACTGAGACCACGTAAAACTGCAGAGTCGGTGATTGGAAGCAATAGTTGTCTTGCAAGCAGCAGCTGTGATATTCCGAGCTTGCTAGGGATGGTGTACTAACATCCAACTTGAAAAAAAATCAAACTTTCATAAAATAAAATTTCATCCCGAACGTTTTGACTGCCAAAAGATGGATTAAGGACCTGTCACAATGTAAGTAAAATGTTCCGCCAAAGTATATTAAAGCTGACCAGTTGACGTATTGACACCAGCTCAAGCCAAAGGGAGTGTGGCAGATGCGCAGACAATAACTTGCTCAGACGTGATGTAAACATTCTCTGCGAGGTGATAACTCACAGCCGGCCTTGCCATCACCAGGACACTCCACGAATGAAGAGTTTTGGATGGCTCTTTACAGCGAGGTCTTGAGAGCCGAGGAGGGTGAAGCGAGGTGAGTATGGAGCAGCGCTAGAATTCAAGGACCGGGGAAATGGGAGATCCACGAGAAAACCCTCCGACCAGGGGCATCGACCGGCACGAATCTCACAAGCGGAAATCCGGGAGCAGCCCCGCCGGGACTCGAACCCAGTCGGCCTTGGCAGGAGGCGAACGCTCTATCGCGGCTCAGGTACGCCACGACGAGGTTGTCTCTTGCACCCGTTGTGTTTTATCTGTTTATATTTGTGTCCTCCTGGGAACATACCAATTAGAAGTCAGTATATAAAGCAAGCTTTCGTAGATTTTGTACGTAAATCAACTGGCGCAGGCGCCTTTCAGGTCATCAATTTCGTCTAGATAATTAAAAATATATATTCTGTTTTTGTGTTCGGCTTCGCTGTAGCGGAATTTTTTTTCTCCTACATTGAGTGCGACTGTGTCAAAGACAAATCA
The DNA here is from genome assembly GCA_002778355.1 of Clitarchus hookeri. Lineage (NCBI taxonomy): Eukaryota > Metazoa > Arthropoda > Insecta > Phasmatodea > Phasmatidae > Clitarchus > Clitarchus hookeri. The sequence continues at coordinate 451,010 of NQII01001532.1, read as the reverse complement.
ATGACATTCTCTTATGGGACTTGATCACTATGATCATCAGTGTGCGTGCGTTAGTGCGTATACACACCGGATGTTCACAAATGACACTGACAAACTCCGGCAAGTGATTACAAAAAAAAACGTGTCTACATGAAATATGGCATAACGTGCTTTCTAAATATGGGGCACGTCCCCTTGAAAGTGGAGATGATAGACAGGTTTGTTGCGAATAGCACAAGAAATAATTTACTTGTAAAGACCTCTTTACACGATCAAATGTTTTATCGAATTGAACCAATTGAGATAAACATTTTGAAAACTGAAAGTTTTCACACGCACTTCAATGAATTGAATTCAAAAGAAATGGAACAAAGTTTTGAAAGACTTTGCACACATGCAGCTGTAGTCAATAAATATTGAAGTGACTATTTAAAAACTTTTTTTGCTGATATATCAGTTGAAAAAACTATAAATTCAGTAACATTTTTTTTGAGCATCCACAAACCATACGCTATGCAAACATTAATTATTAAAATCCCAAACAAACATTTTTCTGTGATGTTTTATATAATTTGCATTAAATAAATATATGCAAACATTTCAGTAGATTAAGTGCACATTAATTACCGTATTGCGACGCTAGCGCTCGTTGCGCTAGTCATCTTCGTCAGTTGCAACTCTGTGCGGTGGTATGCTGTGTGCTCGGCTCGGATCCCCTCCCTCCCTTCCCCCCCTGTCCTCTCTCACTCGATTTACCCTCCTCTTGTGCGTGCGTCGTAATTTTTTATGATCTGGGCAGTTTATTTAAGTCGTTGCACATCTTGCTCCCCTCCTATTCTACACCCGGTCGCCGTGCCGTCTTAACGTGTGCATGAATGCTGCTGTAATGGTCTAGATCGCCAATATTGTCGCCCTATGGACGCACTGCCGCGATGAGGCTCTTTGTGTTGTATCTGGTCGCCTGAGCCGCCGAGAGTTTGAGCAATTTTGAAGGCTGAGTCGTGGACTCTGAGTTTGTATGTTAGCTCTGCCTTTTTTAATGTTTTGATGTTTTGTGTATCGTAAATGTGTTGTCTTGGGCATGCAGTAAGGTTAGATNTGCCGTCTTAACGTGTGCATGAATGCTGCTGTAATGGTCTAGATCGCCAATATTGTCGCCCTATGGACGCACTGCCGTGATGAGGCTCTTTGTGTTGTATCTGGTCGCCTGAGCCGCCGAGAGTTTGAGCAATTTTGAAGGCTGAGTCGTGGACTCTGAGTTTGTATGTTAGCTCTGCCTTTTTTAATGTTTTTATGTTTTGTGTATCGTAAATGTGTTGTCTTGGGCATGCAGTAAGGTTAGATTTTTTTTTTCTTCTTCAAAGTTGTGGTTTCGGCCGCCAGTTTAAATTTGGTTTCGGATTTAACTACAACCTAGCGTTGCTGTGCGATTCCTATTTTAACGTGTTGTGTTAGTCCTGTTTGCTGCCCAAGAATTAATTAATTATCTTCAAAATTCTTCGTGTACACGACTCTCGCGTTCGGAGTAGTCTACCTTTTCAACTGTGCTTGTTCATTAAAAATTTTAATTCGGCTGGAGCTTTGACGGGTCATTGACTGCCTCCGCCGAACTTTAGTTTATGTAGCATTTTTAATTCGATATTTTAACGTGTTAGTTTTATAAAGATGAAGCTTTACAAGGCACACAAAGCCGGCCCTCCTTTTATAATTGTTCTTTTTCACAGTCTAGTCAAACGAAATACTTTAATTGTAATCAACAAATTATAATTGTTTTAAATAATTTAGCAAATCTGTAAATTATATTGTTTTACATATTCTATAATCAACAAAGCAATTAATTGCGTTCTTGTAAAGTTTTATTAAGATTTTTGTGTGTATCAGGAATGAAATTGCTATGGTGATCTTTTGTCTTTTTAATTGCTAAGTTTCCTGTTATAAAATCTAGGGTGCTGCTTTGTAATTATTTATATTTAATTATCAAATATATCAACTGAAATTTCTTTGTATATTATTTGCAATTCAGCGCAGTACTAAGACATAACATTTTATATTTAAAATATTTAAATAATTTGGATTGCTAGTCGAAAAATTGTATTCAAGAAAATATAGAACAGGTTTAAAATAAAAATCTTGGAAGGAGTATGTGTCGTTCACTGGCTTGAAAGGCAAAGTGACCGCAATGGGGACGTCAGAGTGACGTCACACAACATTTAAAGAATTTAATTCAATAAATGTGAAGAGAACTGTGATAGTGTGAAAGTGCCTTAACTCTAAGGGCATGGAGAGTGCTATTGAACGACAGAACAGCGGGTCTGCCACTCGTCTCTGCCGGATGGCAGGATACCACACCACTACCCTCACTTGGCTTAAAGTCACTTCACGTAAGTCTCATTTATGCTTAGTCAATGTGCCTACACGCTATTCCTCATAAACGTCATTCAGCTTAAACCTCACTCGAATTAAAATTCACCTGCCTTTAAAGTCGCTTGGCATAAAATTAACTTAGGCTTAAAAGCCATGAGGCGTAGAAGTCATCTGGCTTTAAAGTAATTTGGCGTTTAAGTAATCTATCTCGAAATAATCTTGACCGTTTATTTACCTTTTGAAAACTAACTTTGCCTAAAATAATTGAGCTTTAATCATATGATGTAATAATCACTTGGTCTTATATTAACTTAGTCCTAAACTTCCCTTCGCTAATGTAAATCAGTGAAATGAACTTGTCCCAAAAATCAATAAATACAACTATAAATTATACTGTATGCTAACTCTATTACAAGTTGCTTGGCTTAAACTCAGTTGGCTTAAAGTCTCTTCGTCTTAAGTCACGTGCCGTGAAAGACTCTCAACATATAGAGTAATATGAATCCAAATCACTTTTAGTGGAAATGACGAGTACCTGGCGACAGACTCATCACATCCCATTCACGTCAACTATCCCTCAACCGGAAACAAAGGTATAGGGGCAAAGTGAGCACTTTTGAAAACCCTTTCATTTGGAATAATAGTAAAAAAATAAATTCCATTTTAGCCTTCGACGTTAAATTTCGAGTACGCTGGATTATATACACTCTGTTTATTACTTACGTTGCAATATTTATTTCAAAAGGTGGTTAAAGGATAAAAAGTGGCTGAAAGGAAAAAGTAACCATTGCCTCTAAAGTGCTCACTTTACCGTCAACAGCCTACAGGTGATATTACTCAAATTACATTACTTTTTTTTTTACCTGTAGGCGCGATGTAATTGCTAAATACAAAGAACTGAAAAAATGCGAATTCTCGTCTTGCTTTTATTTAACTGCAGGATATTTCTATTAAAACTTCAATGCATTTCAAGCAGTAAATGTTTTTTTTAGGTGATAATACAAGTCCCGAAATAAATTCGTTGTTTCACTTCATAAAATTAGGTTAGGTTTTAAAATAATCAGCCTGCTCTCCTCTACGCTTAAGTATTCAATATATTTTGATCGGATTCTCATATTCTAAAATATGTAGCATTAAATTTTTAAATAATCGATATAGTAGATGGAATTTTATGCCAAATTTCGGCAGGAATCGGTACAGTAATTTCTAAAATGACAAATTACTCTAAGGTTTAGGTAGAGTTTCTTCCCAAAATGTTTGTAAATAACGGTATTTCTTAACGACTTTAGCTCACAGAATAGGTACTTCAGGCCACTAAGTTTGTTTAAAATGTGTTAAATAATTTGATGAATGGCTTACAGTAGCAGACGAATATATACTACAAAATGATCATTAAAGATTAAAACTTTGTGTGATAGGTCGCTAGGAAACATTATCTTGGAAACCTAAGCTTCACTTTACACTTTTATTTCCGGGTAGATGTTCTTTTGCTAGTGTTACGATGGGCACTAGCGTGAACCCTCCCTTGAAACCAACATACTCGCTGAACGCACCGTAGTCGACACCGCGGTATTCAGGACAATTTGCAAACACCTGCGGTGGCGGAGGAATTCCAATAAGACTCCAGTCTCGAGGACACATCAACACGGGCATACCGCAGCAAAACGAGCTCCCAGCAGTTTCGCCGCATAACACTGTTGCAATCAAGCCTTTACTCAACACCGTTCTCTACTTTGCATCTTGCGTGTTGCGGTTAACTACTAACTCCCAATCTAAAACACTGAATGTGTGGTTTGTAAGTTAAGAGTATATTAAACACAGTACATGTGTACTCTTACAGCTTATAAGTGCGTGATTTGTAATGCGAATTTAATAACTAAATAACTTATAATTCATACGATTTAGTCATTATGTTAATCCTATTTTGATGCTACATTTATCAACTGCCACACTGAGAGAGAGGTTTGTTTCAGCAAAAAAAAATACTTGTTTTTATAGGACGATAAAATATTTTGTTGTTGAAACAAAATTATTTTGTTCTTATTTGGTTGCCGCAAACAAATATTTGGGTCGTACAACTAAATGTATTTTTGGTTCTGCGTACATTAAACAGTTTCGGTTAGTACAAACAAGTTGCAAGCCCTACCGGGATTCGAACCCAGATCTCTTGCGCCCGAGCGTAACTACTGCCTAGAGTGAAGTGTTTTTAAATATATTAATTTGTAATACTAGACAACGAGCGCAAATAAATATTTCTAGTTTTGTAGTTTTAATTTTTAGTTTCTTGTTAAAAATGTTTTTATTTAGGAAGATTGTACTCTTATTAAGCATAGAATTCTGAGGTCACGGGGACATGTCAGTTATAATCTGCCACGCTGTCGATCTCTCACACACACGTGGCAGGTTATAACAAAAAGGAATGATTACGGAAAACTTAAAAGCACTATTTGAAAAGAAACATATATTTAAGTCACACGCAGTTCACTGCAACAACATTTCTATACAAACTTGTGTGGATAGTGTGCAGACGACTTGCGTTATGTATTCATGTGACGACAAACATGTAGGTTATTATACCTGTGGTCATGTGTATAACTGGTCATAGTTGCGAGTTTCAAATAAGACTGTCCAAATACTAAAAACCGCGACGTAACCAATGCCACGATTGACAAGACCGTACTAAGTACGGCGCTACCACAGTATCGCGCAATGCACTAATTATATGAAGTGCATCGTTAACTACCGACTTCCTTACAATAGTCCATACATAGCGACTTCCAACTTTCCTGAAGCCCTGCTCAAGTTACACTTTCAGGCTATTACTCCGCCTCGGGCAAACGAAGCTTAGACAAGCCTAGAAAATACTCACTAAAGATACAAAGCACCGCTTTTTGTGACTCAGCTTAATANAATGCACTAATTATATGAAGTGCATCGTTAACTACCGACTTCCTTACAATAGTCCATACATAGCGACTTCCAACTTTTCTGAAGCCCTGCTCAAGTTACACTTTCAGGCTATTACTCCGCCTCGGGCAAACGAAGCTTAGACAAGCCTAGAAAATACTCACTAAAGATACAAAGCACCGCTTTTTGTGACTCAGCTTAATAACATTTGGCGCGAGGACTAATTATTATTAGACATTACCGACACGTTTATTTCCTCTCTCGTTTTATTAATCTTAATTATTATTTAAATATCATGCATTTTGCATAAATAAAAGTAGAAGTACAATTAAAAATATATATATTTGTTTTTTTAACAGAAGTGTAAAACGCTTGAGATACATAACATATACAGGTNTACATTACATAAACAGGATGATTCTAAAATCATGGGACAAACATTGAAATGTGGTAGAGCTCACTAAAACAAACAATTATCGTATAGGAATATATGGGCGGGAGTGACGCGTTGAGGCACAAACACAAAAATAACACATGAAATGCAACACATTGTTTATTTACAACGTCGCAGTCTTTTTACAGCAGTGTTTATAATAATTGCTCAAAATTGCTACCACCGACAGTAATGCAAGTTTGGTAGCGTCGGTGGAGTGATGCTGATGCAGCAGGTCACTGGCGCACCGTTTGACTGCCCTCAACTATCGCCACCATTGTCAGCCAATCACGCCATATGTAGAGGTCGCCAAGCATGCGTGACTGTTGGTGGATGCATTTCCAGCAACGGTTTTAACATTTTCTGTACGGAATCACTCGTTAAGTATGCTGCTAATGAACATTTTATGTTTACGTTAATGTGTTATGTTTTTGTGTTTGTGCCTCAACGCGTTACTCCCGCCCATATATTCCTATACAATAATTGTTTGTTTTAGTGAGCTCTACCACCCCTCAATGTTTGTCCCATGATTTTAGAATCACCCTGTATAGGAAACTACCAAGCACGTCGTGTACGAGGTGATTTTTCAAGTTTCGATTAGAAAAATGTGAAGATGCTGCGAGTGGACTATGGCAATAGCAAGTCTAGCGAGAACTGACCAGACCGAGGGCGTGACATGTCCATGTAGAGCGTCCATCTCGACCACACCTGCTCCTTGCTACGTCGTCATCTCACACGTGTAGAGCTCAGAATCCTCCATAAGCTGTGAGGGAATACCCCTCCTTCCCCCCTCCCCCTCATCCCTGGGGTACGTCGCGAAGTAAATTTTTTTGTACTTTTATAAGAAAAATTATGGGAAACCCAAAAAATCCTTTGCTGAACTACAAGGAGTTTTCTTGTCAGCCAAACAATATATATTTGTGACATTGCAAATAATAGCCTTGTAATACAGCCTACATTATTGAGAAGTAGTCATGAAATAATAGCCTTGTAATACAGCCTACATTATTGAGAAGTAGTCATGAAACCATCTCCTTTCATAGAAGACGAATGTGATGAATTGATAACAGAGAATAGGGAAACATTGTTTTAAAATATAAATTAACAAAAAAAAAAAAATAGTTTTACTATACCAGCACAGGGACTCGAACCCACCCTTGCTTTGCTATCACACACCCTTATCCACAATACCAGATTGCATTACGAACTTTGTGATCAATGCTGTAGTACATATAGCATTAAATATGTACTAAGTATTTGTGAAGTTATGCGAAGAAGAACGAATTCATTTCATATTAAGAGTTCTGTGTAGATATGAAACATTAAGGGCTGTAATGTATGATAATCTTGTATTTCTGCTCACTTATAATTTTTTACTTTGTTCGCATATTGAGTATGACCACAGATTAAAATATTTCCAGAATTTGTAAATTAACTTAACGTTTTAAAGCAGTTTTTCAAGAAAACAATGTTAAACGGATTGCAAAATAAATATATTTAAATTTAAATATAAATTTTGGTCAATAGTTGGCAGCATAGCACACAACGTAATATTTTGCAAGGGAATTTTTGGAAGTGCTGTGCCTATTGTGCTATGGCAAAGTCAAACTGGACTGTGTTGAAAAGTTATCTCTGTTTTGGAAATTTTAAGTCGGCATCTTGGATCTTGAAGCTCATTGAAAGTATATTGAAAAATGGTTATTTATTGCGGATCCTATGATCAAGATCCCACAAACTTTGAGGAATAGCAACAAAAGGTTTATTGTTCCTTAAAACCAATATTACATCCGTAGTTTAGTGCATTATACAGTAAATACGCCATAAACTAATGCCGGGTAGATTCAGACGTACAGTGCAGTCGAAATTGCAAAAAAATAATAACAGTAGGATTTTTTAAAACTATGTCTTACTCAGTTAAAGTAAAATTTACTTAATTTTTAGAAAAAGCTCTGGTAAAAATATATCCAAGACTCTCCGTTAAATTACGGGCACGTTGCATTTTCAAACACAGGCTTTCCGTAAATTTAAATGAAATTTTCGTGAATTCACAGGACATCTCCGTACATTTGCTAGATAACTTTTTTGTATATTCGGTTAAAAATGTGATCACGTAAAAATCGTTAAAATTCTTTATACAGGTGTTTCACTGTGTATAAAACAGATATTTAAAAGTGTTGTTATTTTTTTTCTGAGCGATATTTTAATATGAGACAAAATATTTGAGGTTCATAATGTGTCTAATTATTTTCTGGTTTCTTTATTCATTCATATATTTGACGTTATACAGTGTTCGCTAACTAGTGGCCATTGGGCGTGCACAAGTGGGCGTACACAAGTGGACAGCTAATCCTGAGCTCCTCGTATGCCCAGTAATGTTTGAGGGGATTAAGTGTTGCCAACTATAACATACGCTTGATGCTTCTTTCTGATGTTCGAAGTAATTTGAGTTTATGGCGCTGATATGTATGTTACTATCCTACCTAAATACAATTGTCTGCGGTTACAGTGCCGAGGAAAGCTTCACGTGCACTTGGCATAGTTAATTCCCGAAAATCGCCTCTATAGCAAACACAGAGACGCCCTGCATTTGTATTCCACTGAACTCAGCTCCGTTTTTCATAGTCACGGATCGCGTTTCCATATATTAACTGTACATCTCCGTAAAAAATCCCGATGATGTAATGGAATTTTCAACAAGAAATCCCTGAATGATTTTCAAAAATTTTTCTCTTTCAAAAGTTTGTCTCTTTAAAACGTGACTTATTTCGTCATTACACTTTAAACATCGTTTCACAAAAACAAAAATATTAGGTACTATGCAAAGTTAAGTCGCTGAATATCTAACTTTGGCATTATAACCTCAAGTTAAATTTAATACATTAATGAAAAGAAGCAACATGAACTGCTCGGAATGTCAAACATATTTGCCTCAATAAAGAAATCTGTGAGAGATGCTTCATGGTATATAATTAGGAACCTTCCATTTCTGATACTGTAAAGAAACATTTTTAATGTAACATTCTCAACGTGTTGGTATACAGGCGATGCCAATAAAACGCAAATTAGTTTATTATGATTTTCCTCTAGTTCTGGAAAACTAAACGTGGATACATTTCTTGTAAGTGCATACAGTTACGAGACAATGTCGGTTGATCAGAAATATTAGAGGTATCGCAGCTTCTGGAGTATATCACAATGATAATACGCGCAAACCCATTATTTCTCATGATTATTGAATGTTTTGAGTTTTGTGTTCGGATTTTCAGTTAGTGTGTGACGTCACAGCGGCCACGGGGTTGACACCCCACTGTGGAGACCCAGGTACGGCGTTCACGTGGGGCAAACTTAGCGCAGGTTGCCGGGGGCTGGTGAGTTTGCTCGGGGTATTCCCACTTCTCTACCATTGTGGCATTCCATGACCTCTCCAGCTACAGCTCAGACTTTACCAAGAAAGGGCAGTGCGTCCCGCACAGCCGAATATTTTCCTTATTTAACTGGATATTACGTACACCTTGACACAAGGTTTGTAAATTATGCACTTCCGGACACTATAGGATGGTGTTATTAAAGTAAGATACATATTGTTTAAACATTTAATATTGACACTTTTGTTGTTGGCTATTATCAGGCTGCTTTTGTACACAAGTCATGTGAAACATGAAATTACGTAATTAATCATTGCATTGATCTTATCAGTAAATTACAATTCACAAATTATTTACATATATCACACTTTACAAAGACCATTTTTACAAATCAATTTGTGTTTATAAAAAGTATTGGCAACATCCTTAAACGTAATTACGAGGACGGGTTCAATAAATAATTCAACAAGATCTATATTTAATTAAGCAATTGATAAACTTATAATCCACATTATGATATTGGGGCAGATTACCTTCCCATCTAGTCCCCACTGCTACTTGTCTAAGTATACATTACATCGTATCGCCAAGGAATCTGTCCCAGGATAGAAGAAATAAGTGTCGAGAAACTGAATGTAGGACATGATTGCGTTCACCTTCAGTTATTAACCGCATTCAAGCCAGCTGCTTCTCCACTGTTGCAGAGAGATCTAATCAAACGCAGTAGGAACTTTGTCCGTGACATGACATGGCACCGCAAACCTCAGACAGTTAGCAATGACATTCAGCTGGTGCTGTGCCCTTTAGACGCTGTAATATGACTACATTACGCACCTCAGTGTAAGGCTACATTTTACTAGAGCGCCACCATACGCACTGAAATTGTAGATGGACTAGCCTGACTCGCTTCAAGTGCCATCTACTGGTAAATATAAGAATGATATAGATCTTGGCCTCGCGGCTATTTTAGATGATACAAGGGGCAGCGGTGGCGTAGTGTCCAGGGCGCTCGCCTCCCACCACGGCGATCCGGGCTCGATCCCCGGCGGGTTCACTCCCGGATTTTCGCATGTGGGAATCGTGCTGGACGATGCCGCTTGCCTGTGGGCCCTCTCGGGGTACTCCCGCTTCCCCCTCCCTTACATTCCAGCGCCGCTCCATTCTAGGGTCTCACCTCTGTCATGCCCGGGGATGACGGTCACCTACGGGTCCCAGCTGGAAAGACCGTCACTCGGAGGGTGTTGCCTTGCCCTGGGCGCACTCCCCACACGCCATTATTATTAAGATGATACAACGTTACACGTGTGTGAAGTCTTGTTACTCCATTTACTCACTCGCCGCCGTAGCACAACAAAAAGGCAAATCATTCATGTTTGACATTACTTAATTATTGAATTTGTAAACTGTTTTGCTATCTCCTGAATGTTTCAGGACAACTAGAGCTCACGATGAACTGGCGCGCGTAATAAATGTGCAGTTTGTTGTAAAATATCATAAAGCGGAACGTCTGTAGAAATATCCAACATTTAATTGAACTTTCTTGTAAAAATGTGCCATTTTAACTTCCATTTCAATGCCTCAGAAAACCATCAAAATGCTGACCATGCCTCGCAGCGGACTCTAGACCACTGCCCGCCGCAGTACAACGTCAAGTGCCGTGATAGCAAGAACGACGCTCTACGTCTGATAACCAGAAGACATCAAGCACTCGCTCTCGTTATCACAACCACGCCCGCGACACTACAGGGCATGAACTCGCGAGTGTAAATACGATTCCAGTTGTTCCATCACTTTCCAGGCTAGATTGCTAGACAAATGTTGTAAACATTCTCGCGACCATGGCCAGAATCGACGCGGGACTCGTGGGCCATGCACCTCATTCACGCATTCCGGTGTAGAGTGCGAGTGCGTGAAGAGATGTGGCGGCTCTCAACATCGAGGTGTTGAGAACTGATGAGGGTGAAGCGAGGCGAGTATGGAGCGGCGCCGGAATGCAAGGGCTGGGCAAACGGGAACACCCCGAGTAAACCTGGCGACCAGCGGCATCGTCCGGCACTATGCGCACATGTGAAAATAGGATGAGGGGTAGGGGAAGGGGAAATTGAACCAACTGGGTGGGAGGCGAGCAGTCTAACCACAACATACCAAGGCCCCTTCTGGTGTGTGGAGAACATGTTTGATAGAGGCCATAATGCCGGGAAACTGAACGTCAACTAGAGCTGCTACTTTTTTACTGCATTATATTACCGTCTGCACGGGTAGAATTTCACAGTCACAACTTACTATTTTCAAGGAAGCCAATAAATTTAACAGCGATGTGACAAATACATACGTTGGCCACAGTAATAAGAGAGAATTCACGTCGTAATTCCACGCCTGTGACGTCACGTCAAGCCTGACGAGAACGTACAGTAGGTTCGTGGTTAAACAATCAATTGAGAACATTGAAAGAAATATATATCCCTTTTCAAACAGCTTATATTTTAAAGGAAACACTGCCTGGCATGTTTATCGTAAAGTTGGCAGCGGTGAACGCAAATTAGTTTTCTGCTATAACGTCGGATCAAATGTGCAACGTTTATTTTATTTTTGAAAATACTTTTTTTTCGTAAAAAATATTGTAGTTACACGACAAACAAAACATCTCACCTGGTCCATGACAGCGTACTTGGCGAAAGATAAGAAATCGTCAGAAAAGTAGATCCTTGGTAAAGATTCCAGAATTTCTCATTTTGTAACTAAAAATCTTTATATTCCATTAAGAGCAGGATTGCTTACCTTAGATACTAGTTAATAGAAAAACATTGCGTTGGCGTTGCTGTCTTCCAATGGCGTGTTCATGTAAAAACATAACTGCGTGCACACACTACCAATGCTTGTCTGTGCAAATGCACGCACAAAGAAGATACATTTGATTTATAAAGTTGGCTACCATGGCGCAGAAAAAAAAACTCTCAAAAACGTGCAGATTTGAAAATGGANCTTACCTTAGATACTAGTTAATAGAAAAACATTGCGTTGGCGTTGCTGTCTTCCAATGGCGTGTTCATGTAAAAACACAACTGCGTGCACACACTACCAATGCTTGTCTGTGCAAATGCACGCACAAAGAAGATACATTTGATTTATAAAGTTGGCTACCATGGCGCAGAAAAAAAACTCTCAAAAACGTGCAGATTTGAAAATGAAAAAAAAAAAAGTTCAATGGATGCGGCATTACAACACTTTTGTTAGTGCAACTGTCGGTCATTTTGGTTATTTATAAAGACAAGGCGAACATAAAAAATGCATTGCTTTCCGGAGCAGCAGCTGCAATTATTCCTAAGTGAAGAAACAGCGCTGAAAAATAAAACCAGTTTTAAGAGCCAAATTAAGTGAGGAATATTTGCTGCGTTCGTGTAATTGTTTTTCACACGGTTGCAGAACAAATTGTTCAAGTCTCATCACCGATCTGACTCTTATATCTACCTTAATTTACAATTGCAAGTGTTGCAAACAATTGCAATTTTCATCCGAGCTGTTATGCTGGCACTGGACTTGCTAGTTCATCTTATTCATTGGACATTCTGCTTCTGTTTTCTCGCAAACTAGAACTATAGCTAAAGTGATCCAATAGGAAAAGCCGCACGGAAGACCCTGACACTCTCAGTACTGAGTTAAACTGTGTACAGTGCTGGTCATTTATCACATTCGCGTGCAACACGTACACAGTTGTGGGGAAAATGTGTTGACATTATGAGAAGTGTGCACAGAACTACAAGCAAGGTTCAGAATTTATATCAGTGACGCGCTACTCACTGTAAATCCATTTATTAATCAATGAGTAATGTGCAATCATTGAAAATAACTTGACGCCAGTGCAAACAGCAATAATGTCGCCCATAAGGGAGTTGATATAAAATCGCTATTTACAAAATTTTTACAAACCATCCAACCTGTGCGGTCTTGACAGTTCTTAAATTAGAGTAAATCAATAATGTCACTTATATCCGATACTCGCCATAAGAGATCTTCGTTTCGTTTAGCAAGATGCCACTGAGATGACAGTAAAGACACGCAGCAGAAGTAATAAATAACGCATGGTACTTATATAAATCAAATATATTATTTTTACTATTAAACGTTGTTAAATCAGTGGATATAAGTTATAAAATTATTACGAAAAATTCCCATGATTCATGTGCAGCAGCTTACAGTTGTTTGAACGGTACTGTATACAAGAAACAGATACTGATTTGTCCCCTTTATGAATGTAATTTACGCTGTATCGTGAATCGCTAATCAAGCTTTTTAAACCGCATCATGGAACAGTGATGTACACACGTATTTTTAATGCATACTTTTCCAAGAGACAAGTTATTTAATAATAGGTCTATAATTTCTGATAAGTTTGCAGCATCCAAATTGCGTTAAAACTGGACCAAAAGAAACGCACCAAACTTTTGAATAGTTATCTGAGTTAAATGTGTGGTGAACACGAGTCCAAGCCACGTAGATTTCACTATTATGTGCTGGGACTAGGAAATTAGCTATTGGGTAGTTGGCACGTGTTCTTCTGTCCGTACTCCATCTACGGTTTAAAATTTTAAAATGCGTACAGTTGAGAAGCAAGCGACACTCAGACTTGAGATATGTTTGGAACGTGGAACATCTCTAACTCCGTCTACTTGTAGCGATCCAGGACAATGTTCTCGCACAGATGTGTTCGGTGACGTCAGCAACTGACGTCAGCAACTGACGTCTACGCGCAGGCCAGACTGCCGCGGGGACTGTGGTTGGTCTCTGCGTCCCGCCAATGACAGGCCTCCTTGCCTGCAGGCGGGCCAACCTGGCGAATAAAAAGCAAGATAAGTCTCACGTCATGACAAGATACAGCTGGTTAGCATTTAATCGTGCGCGTAGAAAACAACCAACGACATTCAAAAGTTACCAATAATCAGGATGTCCCGCCACGAAACTGGCAAACTCGCCAGCGTGTTATAGATGTCGTTAGCAACAAAAATGTCATATACGCTTGTAGGCTTTGAAGCCGTTTTTCATAGTTACAATTACGAAAATGCAATAAACACAACATGTGTAATTACGGAGTATCTTCATTGGCATTGACTATTGGTTGAAGGTATCATACAAATTGTTCAAAATGGGTGCCACCTGACCGTAAGCAGGCTGTGACACGTTGCACCAAGGCGTTGTGCCACTGCACGTCTACAAGTTCACTTAGTAGTTGAGTGGTGGTATCAGCATTCGCCCGTATCAACCGGTGCCATGTGTCTGCTTTCCGTCGGGAGAGGTCAAGAGACCGCGCTGGCCATGGTACTGGGCCACACTAGCGCCTGCCTGCGGGCTGAACACGAACTCTCTGGCAGCAATAGTTATACTACGGAGAAGTAGAGAAACACAGAGCGAATGTAGTGATTACGAACTGCACTGTGGTATGCGTTTCGTTAAACTTCTGAGCATATCGAAATTCTTTGACGTCACAGAACAAACGAACGCGCTGGAAATCATTATAATAATTTTATTTGGTAGTCGAAAAAAAGGCGCTGTAAATAACTTGTTCGACGATGTCGGTAACTATTTGTGGTTTATAAGCTTACAGCTCACCGAGCGCTACATCTGTCGGCGAGAAATGTAAATACCTACGCGACATCTGTCGAGCGTAAAAGTAAACTCGTGCTGCCAGCAACCACCGTACAGTTTCCTACAAATACGGTTGCAACTGTATAAATATACATATCTTGCGATTGATTCAAAGTGTTTTACATCATATTAGCGTGTATAAGGTTTATTTCTTGGTAAATTAGCTTAAAGTAAATTACGCTCAGTATCTAATTTCAGCTCTCCACGGACAGCCGGACTCGTGCTGAAGAGCGCATGGCAGTTGTGAAGTTGGCCGCACGGAATGTAGGTTCGTGCTCTCCTTCTCGCGAGTTTTACAGCTGCGACGTCGTCAAACTCCGACATTTGCGGTACCGTAACGAAACACAAGACGTCCACACTCAGTTCGCTCCGCAATGCTCTACACACCGACCGAATCGCTTCTCAACGAACGGAATCCTGCGATGTGTGATGTTGGTGATCGGCCCGCTGGCCACGCCAGCCACACGACGATGCTCAGTAAAGTAGTCGAGCGCATATCACGTGCAGGATGCCGCCACTCAACGACAACACGACTCACGTACACACATGCCGACCATGGTGCTACTTATCGCAGCCTGCTGACGTGACGGTCAGATAGGGCAGGCACATTGTGAACAGTTAGTGTGATCACACCAGTCACCGTGACTCTGGAACCAAGTTTCACAGCCTACATGCATTTGTTTCTAATGATCTCTAGAACACTCTGGCGAAGTTTGTCGGTTTCGTCGCGGAACATCCTCTATAACTGCATATATATTATAATATTAACGTAAAAAACTCTGACATTTAAAATATTACGTAAGCAGTGAACTATAAAAAGTAGTTAACTTGTATTAGAGTATTATAAAACGTGGCTTGTTGAAATCAGTGGCCAGTGAAATCGGTTTCCTTTTATCTTATGCACCGATGAGTTCGAACTGGTACGGTAATTGAACGCATTCGTATTTCAAATTATTTCACGCTATCACTCGGTTGAAAGTAATTATCAATGTTTACATCTAGCTGCGGAACAATACATGATAGGTTGACTAAACAGATTAAAGCAGAGATTACTAATGGGCTCGCAAAACTGCGGGTGAGATATATCAATGTTACTACTTTTAATAACTGACTATAGCTTAATTCTTGGTGCGGCTGTGAGAGATCGAGCCGTAATACATATTAGAATGTACTGCGACAAATTTGTAAAGTGGTGTTTAATAATGTCCTCCCTTGGGAATGATTATGTATTAGCGGTTAGGGAGGGAGAGTCGTATACAATCTTGAACAATACGTGTATTTTGTATTAAAATAAAAAATAACATCCATATTTACTCCTAGCCCATGTTTAGAAACGTTTGCACAGTACGTGCGTTGGCTTCTAGCGCCGATTGTTGCCTGGAAGTGAAGCGATTTATACTGACAAACCACGAAACACACCGGAGGCCCTTGACCACCAGCGTCGTCTCTCGGCCATAACTCCGACAGACATTGCACTTGCAAATCCGTCTGCATTGTTCACACAGTGGCCTTTGGTAAGCCGAACTGCGGTTATGTCAGTCATTTACATCTGCTTTGCACCAATTTTTTTCACGCATCGAACAAGACATTCACTGCACTGTTACTTTGGTATTTATAAATCCATTAGAACACCACACAAGTATTTGTAACCCAACCATTCTCATAATTTGCAGGAGGCTAAGTTTCTACCATCTTTAAGGAATGTTTATATATATATTTTTTTGTTAGGGCAACCTTCACCCCTGTATAAGCATTAGTACCAAGAATTTTCTTGTAGCTAAACCCTTAAACTATTTAAATTCCAGTGAATATTTCGGAATGAATTATATATATATATCTTATTTAACGTTTCAACAGAGAACGACGACTACACAAATGCACATAAAACAGAACAGCAAGCAATAATCCGTATGCAGTGCCCGCGGTTAAATGACGAACATTTGTCGGCAAATACAGAAATCCCGCGGGATTTAACTATCTTTTTCTACCTGTCGCGCTTCTCATTGGTCTGTGGTATTTGTTACGTCACGCGAAGATGGCGCTGTCCGCGCTGCCTGACCTCAAGTAGGCTATACAGTTTGGCCAACTCCAGTCGCTCACAACTCCTCCTGACGTCACACGTCATCTGAGCCAATCAGACGCTGTACCGGCGACTGCACGCTCAGCTCGGACGGCGTGTAGAGAGCGCCTCTTCATGTGCTGCAGGGCGTCGAGGCAGCAACTTGTCTCGGTACGCCATAGAGCTTATGTAGCTGTCATTTTGGACTTGTCACCTCGCTTNGTCGGCAAATACAGAAATCCCGCGGGATTTAACTATCTTTTTCTACCTGTCGCGCTTCTCATTGGTCTGTGGTATTCGTAACGTCACGCGAAGATGGCGCTGTCCGCGCTGCCCGACCTCAAGTAGGCTATACAGTTTGGCCAACTCCAGTCGCTCACAACTCCTCCTGACGTCACACGTCATCTGAGCCAATCAGACGCTGTACCGGCGACTGCACGCTCAGCTCGGACGGCGTGTAGAGAGCGTCTCTTCATGTGCCGCAAGGCGTCGAGGCAGCAACTTGTCTCGGTACGCCATAGAGCTTATGTAGCTGTCATTTTGGACTTGTCACCTCGCTTNAGGCGTCGAGGCAGCAACTTGTCTCGGTACGCCATAGAGCTTATGTAGCTGTCATTTTGGACTTGTCACCTCGCTTAGCATCTTATGACCAACTTAATAATAGCCGCAAAGATGTTATAATCCGCAATAGTTACGTAGATATTGTACACATCAATAGAAAACAAATATCTAAAATATGAATTCGTGTTCCCATTCAGTATACTTTATCATCCTAACCTTTACAATAAATCTCATTTCTTTTCCTTGTGACTTTTTTAAGTACTCGTTTGTTCAGAACGTAGTTTATTGTATTTATATCTCAGTGAATTTTAGTTCAGGTTATGCTAATGTTTTGAGTTATTGCAAAATTTCACTGTTTATGGCATATGCAGGTACATTAATAATACATATTTTTCTACAAAATGTTACCAAGAAATCAAATAACGCAATAAAAAAAAATTGTATTTGTAGAATTTGATTTAGCGATTTATTATAACTGATAAACATAATCTGCAGCAAAATTGACTGGGTGAATCTGATGCGGAGAAGAAGCTGCGGTTTTTTGCTGAGAGTTGCCCGCCCATGCACCATTTCCACCACACTATGTGTCGGTATTTAGCTATCATTCTGGCAATCTGATTTGCAGTATCCTATGATATATACGACGTTACATTTAGTGGTTTCATACCGATTATATTAGAGACCTAATAAGCATATTTCTTATACGGCTAGCAACTTTCTTCCTGGAAAAATCCTATGTTCATATTTTTACACAAAACTACAGATATATTCATAAACCACAAAAATTCTGCGTTGAATTACGAATTCTGTTTCTTTTTAAAGAAAGGCATTTAGGGTAATAATGAGAATCATTGTCCTTGGTTGTCTTTAAACGTAATTTTTTATGACGTAAAAGTAGTTCTCCTGCATTAAATCGCATGTTCCTAAATTATTATAAGCAAGCTGGTTATATCTNTTTTTATGACGTAAAAGTAGTTCTCCTGCATTAAATCGCATGTTCCTAAATTATTATAAGCAAGCTGGTTATATCTTACACAAAACTTGAATTGGCAGAGCGGAAAACATTGTCTCTCACTCGTAACACTAGCTGTAACCTAGCTGTAACCTAGCTGTAACCTAGCTGTAACACTAGCTGTAACACTAGCTGTAACCTAGCTGTAACCTAGCTGTAACCTACAAATATTGACAATTTTGGAAATATTTGTTATCCTTGTTACTGGGCTGATNACTAGCTGTAACCTAGCTGTAACCTACAAATATTGACAATTTTGGAAATATTTGTTATCCTTGTTACTGGGCTGATACGTTTCGCAATGGTGGCCAGGGGTATTCCATGACATATGCTTATCGCGATTACATAAAATATATCAATCCAGTAGTGGGAATAATATAATAACCAGAAAATGTGATTAATATTGTTTTCACTTAAAATTGTTTATTTATACGTATTAGTAACATAAATTAATGAGTAACTAACATCATAACTGTTCTCTTGAAAATCTTTAAGAAAAACTGCGTAAACAACAGTAGGGTTATATATAACTGTCCCACGATGTCACTTTCCCAAATGGAGCTGTANTTAAGAAAAACTGCGTAAACAACAGTAGGGTTATATATAACTGTCCCACGATGTCACTTTCCCAAATGGAGCTGTACAAAAATGATCACTGAAATAACTTTCATTCATGCATGTCGCATACTACGCTTGCAAATTTGTGATGTGGCACAATGTCATGTCATATTCTGTACTTTGTGCATATATATATATATATATGTGCGTGTGTGTAGAGCTTAACATCTCGTCAACAACGGGATCATTAGTGACGGAGGGGCCGCGGTGGTGTAGTGGCCAGACTATTTGCTTCCCAGCAAGGCGAACTGGGTTCGATTCCCGGTGGGGTCGCCCTCGAATTTTCGCCCCATTGGAATCGTCCCGGACGATGCCGCTGGTCTGCGGGTTTTCTCGGGGATATCCCGTTTCTCACGTCCTTTTATTCCGGTACTGCTCCATACTCACCTCGCATCACCCTCATCGCTTCTACTCCATTGGCGGTGGAACCAGTTGGCCGTTTAACAAGGAGCGGGCGGGGAGGGCACCGTATAGTTCCTGTGTTAGGGAGCCACATCCCCACAGTTNCTAATTTTTAATACTCACATTTTGGGTTTATGTAATGAAATGTTTTTCGCTTGCATCACATATTCTTTTGTGTGAAATTCTCAAGATTAAAAACTTTATGCTTGTGGAATATCCATTACTAATATATACATTACTTTTATGATGGGTACGTGCATTTATGAACTCATGTACACACACACACAGTGGAATGTAAACATTGCGTGTAAACATTGCCATGTGACTGCCGCATGGCAATGTTTGTTTACCCTTTGGCCGAAGGATACGAAATGGGCTTGAAAGTAGATCTTTAGCAGGGCTTCAAGAAAGTCTCTTCCAGTCATGAACCGACTATAAGTATGCAGTAGAGTATACTTAACAAAGTACATACTTACAGTGGAACAGTAGCTCGGTCTCTTGTTCTCAGTGAGCTGACAGCTCAGCAGCGACGATCGTCTGCTCTTGTTTTGAAGCCCGGACTTCACATCGCCTGCACACACACAACACATTGAAACTATTACGTAGTTATTTACACGTTTTGACACTTGGAGATACATCGTTATAGTTATTATTTAACTTAAATATACGGAATTACTATTAAACAAGGCTAAAGGAAGTTACTATTTATATAAGTTTATAACATAACATCTAACTAGTAACGAAATTATCGTAAAAATTCTAAAAAAAAAACGACATAAAACTATTAGTAGAAACTGAAACAAAGGAAAAAATGTTAAAAGAATTGAAAAAAAATTAATCTATCATATTATGTAGAATTCTATAGACAACTGAACATTATCATTTGTGAAAATTGATAACTGAATAGGCAGATCAGTAAATAAAATATTTCACTATTTTGAAATTTTACTAAAAAGGTTTATCAAAAAAATATAAAATTGGTAAACAATTGAAGGCTTCAAAACGTGTCAAAATGAATACATTTCCAAATTAAATACTTAATTTGTACAATGGCTACAAAAATAAGCAGATAAGTAATTAAATTCACTAAAATAAAGTTACTTTTACTAAAAATTAACATTCTGGTGGGACAATTTTACGTAAGAAGCCCCAATAACATTATTGTAGTCAAAATATAATAAAAGTAAAAACTGTGCCTATTTCTCCGTTAAAGCCATCGCAATCTTNCAATAACATTATTGTAGTCAAAATATAATAAAAGTAAAAACTGTGCCTATTTCTCCGTTAAAGCCATCGCAATCTTTTAAACCATGTAGCGTTCCTTCCAACAACTAAAAACCAGAAATATGAGAAGAAATTCTGCTTACTTTCTAAATAAAACTTAAAATAACTGTGTTAACAATAGTGTAAATATTTGTTTCATTTTGTGCCTGATATTCTNGACTTTCTAAATAAAACTTAAAATAACTGTGTTAACAATAGTGTAAATATTTGTTTCATTTTGTGCCTGATATTCTATAGCAATATTGTAAAAATATTATAAACCGCAATTAACTTAACATTTACGAAATTATTTAATAATATTTTACAGTAATTAAGAATTTTGTTATCAATTAAAAGGAAAACTGAAAATATTTTGTGTTTTTACCTATAAATTATGAAGAAAAAAGGTTTTTATCTCATTAATACTACGAAAAAATAGAGGTCTTCAATTTTTCAATTTTCAATTTTATTAATTTCCAAAATTTCATAATTTAATTTCTTATACGAATCAGTTGTACGAATATCTCATAAAAATAATATGCTACTATATTAATTTACAAATAAATTCCTATTTGCTGATGGAAAAAAAAATATATATATGCATGATGTAAGGTGATTAAACAAATGAAAAAAAACTTTTGGTTTTGTGTGATATAGTTTTAGTTAATCGGTAACATTGAAAAAAAAAATCTTTTAACCTCTGGAAAAATAAAATACATTCAATTGACAATGATAGAAGAGTGAAAGATTGCATGTGAGTTTCTTATTAGATAAAGAACGAAGTCTTTGTACTTGTATTCTGCAAACTTTATTTCTACCTCAAACATAACTTTTTGGTGTCCTGATAAGTATTATTTGAACAAAAATTGAAATTAATGACTTAAAATGAAGATAAGTGTATTTTCATTATTTATATTTTAATTTCAAACACCTAATATATATATATATATATATATNAAAATGAAGATAAGTGTATTTTCATTATTTATATTTTAATTTCAAACACCTAATATATATATATATATATATATATATATTTATTTATTCAGGTGTCAAACAATTATGCTAGGACCATCACAAGAACCTGACTCTATGCTCAGGATATTATACAATATATTTCTGATTGGGATCTGAAGAATGTATGCACCATTGGTGCTAATATCATGGTATTGTCATTTTTGATAAAACTGATATGTTTAAAAAATTTTCTTCCTGAAAACTGACTTAAAAATAATTGAACTATTATTTACTTCTTTACTATTTTATTTATTCCAGTTACTTTCGCTAATTTTTGTTATTAACTTTTCTGCACTGAACTGTAAACAAATTATTATTTTTTGATAGAATACCTATTAGAGGTACATAAAAAATCAATATTCTTAAAAATAAATATGTATAGTTTTATCTTACTTTTATGAAGGAAAGGAACGCAAATGAGTTCAATTCATGTGTGTCTTGTGTGTGGATGTGGGAGTGTGTACACCTAAAATTTTTTTAATTCTTGCACCACATTTCACCTAAATGGATTTATTAATGGACTTGCAAATTACATTCGACTTCTAAATTGTTCGACCATAGGGATGCTTATTTTTAAAAGTGCAGCCAATTTAGTTTTTTGTATGCTTCGTAATTTCTCAGGAACCATTCAATGACCTTGAACCAAAATGAGTGCTTTGGCAGTTTACAATATCGACATTAAATTAAGAAATGCGTGTTCAGGTAATTCTACCATTTGGAATAAATAAAGATTTTCATTGCATTTCGGGGACAAATCACTTCATCCCCACCAAATTTGGTACACGAGTAATACTATGGGAAGGTCAACTAACTTGTATCATTTTAACAATCGGGCATTTATTTTCAAATAACAGATTAATAAAAATTTTAGTTTAGTATACCATATCCACATCCAACGAACGTGTTGAGATATTTCAACCGAGAGTTGTTACTGTCGAAACATTTTAAAAACATTAAAAACATTTTTAAAACATTAAAAACATTTTAAAAACATTAAAAAAATTTAATTAAATAAACTTTATAAAAATCCTTCGTCGCCATTTTGCAAACTAATGCCATATACAAAAATTAATATTTTTGATTATAGATCTTGAAATACTCCAACGACTCCCGCCATACTTTACAAAAAAAAAAAAAAAAAAAAAAAATATGATATGGCAAATATGGGCCTCGAAACTGGGCATCTTCCACTCCAAGTTTTCGGCTTAAGGGACAACGGCAGAGAAAATTTTTCTTTGTATTAAATGCACTGTAATATGTATTTAGTAGGTCACTACGTACATCCTGTAACTGACATCAGACGTCCTTCCCAAACGACATGATTTAATTTTGCCTACATGTGCACATAGCTCTCTCATTTCTGTACAGTGTATTCTAGTGACAAGAGAGGGGGATGGGGGAAATTATCTTCTTTCGAGTCTAAGGCAACAGTGGAGTTTAGTTTTGCTTTCGTTACTGAAAGGCATCACTACTTCCTCTCTCTTCCCTTTCCTGCCCTCCCTCTCTTATGACCAAACGATAAGACCATACCTAATGCTTTGTCTGAAGAGTGTTGGGTACTTTTCATGTCAGTAAGTATACTATGAATCATGCAAGAGCGAGTATGTTAAGTGTTGTTTCTCGTGTGTGTGTGAATATTCGGCTTGAAACAAACATAAAATCTCTTAAATAAGTTGCTGAGAAATCTCAACACATTCGATTCTACTTTCAGATATATCAATATTAAAAAAACATAAAGTTTATTTGTAATAATTTATATTTATAATTTAATGTAACAGAAGTTGACAGTGAATATGGACTGCTAAAATTTGTGATTGCCAATGATGATGGACATACAGGAAGTTGTCATACTATCCATACTTGCCAGATATGAATAATGTGGAGAAAGTGGCTGTACTGACCGTAATTACCGGTGTGGATGGACGTACAGGAAGTGGTGGTACAGACCATACTTGAAGTATTTGTATTAACCGTAATTGCTGAGACTGATGGGCATACAGGAGGTGGTGTTACTGACCGTAATTGCTGATGATGATGGATGTATACAGGAAGTGGTGTTATTGACCGTAATTGCTGATGGATATATACAGGAAGTGGTGTTACTGACCGTAATTGCTGATACTTATGGGCATACAGGAGGTGGTGTTACTGACCGTAATTTCTGATGATGATGGATGTATACAGGAAGTGGTGTTACTGACCGTAATTGCTGATGGATATATACAGGAAGTGGTGTTACTGACCGTAATTTCTGATACTTATGGGCATACAGGCAGTGGTGTTACTGTCCGTAATTTCTGATGATGATGGATGTATACAGGAAGTGGTGTTACTGACCGTAATTGCTGATGGATATATACAGGAAGTGGTGTTACTGACCGTAATTGCTGATACTTATGGGCATACAGGAAGTGGTGTTACTGACCGTAATTTCTGATGATGATGGATGTATACAGGAAGTGGTGTTACTGACCGTAATTGCTGATGGATATATACAGGAAGTGGTGTTACTGACCGTAATTGCTGATAATGGATGTATACAGGAGGTGGTGTTACTGACCATACTTGCTGACACTGATGGACGTACAGGAAGTGGTGGAGTAACAGGAGGCCCTGGGGTGGTTGTCCTGGTAGCTCCTGGAGAACATCTCACACCTGTTGCTTGAGTTGCATGGGCGCAGCCAGTTCACTAGGTACCACTTCTTCTTCATCTCGGACCGCACCTCGCCATTCATGAAGCAGTACAGCACTGCCACGAAGAACCCCTGTGCCACACACGACAACCCGTCACAGAACTGACACTTCAGTACAGTCCCGTCCACAAGCAGTGGCAATTTCTGAGCTATCATAGTTAGTTAAGCATTTTGATGGAATGAACTCCCTTTCCAATACTGCATTACATTTATATTACAGTAAATATTTGTCGTAATTTTGCGTCTCAGTTTTTTTAAAAACATGCTTTAATTAAACTAGTGGAAATAGTTTTCCTATTTTAATTATTTAAAGGCCATGTTAAATTAGGATAATAATGGCATAGCAAAATTGTTACAATGTCTCAAGTTTATTTCATCGACACATTTATGCAGGTTGTTAATATTAAACTAAGCACCTTTGAAATGAGTATTTAATATCATTGCCCCTGCCTACATATAGTTTAACATGCACACTGTCTTGCATGCGACCAGTAAAGTTGGTAATGATCGAGGCAAAGTAGTCCCATGTCTTAGTTAAATTAAAAAGTAAGGTAAATATGAGTGTAAACAAATATTAATTTTTTGGTTAATTTTTCTATATTCATATAAATTTGAGAACTAGCACATTTGCAAAATATTCACTGTTATAATATTTTAACAGCTCTACTTGACCGATGCACAAATATAGTGATCATGCCCATGACAATGTTAATTATACAGGATGAGTATAACAGAATACCCCAACTTTGAAGGTCTATAATATCAATACTAAACAACCTACAACCCTGATTGACCAATCAAATGAACCGTGAAATCGTAAAGTTTGTTTACCATATTCATGAACGTTCAAAGTGACCACCACGAGCGGACCGAACGACATCTACCTGATAATCAAACTCGTTCCACGCTCTTGTCAGCATGTCCGGTGTTACGGTTTGGATGGCGTTCGTAACTCTCGGTTTGAAGAGGTGAGCGGGTAGCGAGCTCGCATCCAACACGTCAATGTGAAGGGGATGGTCTGATGTTTCCTTTATGGTGTGCTACCCCCTTGGCACCTAGCTGATACCTGAACCAGGCGTTGCCGCAACGCTGGATTGGTCGAGGAGCAGCTGGTGATCAGGCTCTTCATCACTGGACCCAAGAAATCTGGATCTTACCCCATGCGCTTTTTTCTATGGGGGTACATAAAGGATCACGTGCTTCGTCCACCATTGCCGGCTAACATTGACGACCTCAAAACGAGTGCGAGATCTGGGGAATACGGTAACTGCCAGCCGCGCGAAATTTTCTGCTTGGCCAAGAACTCCTGCACGATGTGCCCTGAATGAACAGGACGAGTGACATATCTAAACAACCGCAACACTTCACGCTAGTAGGCTTTGTTTATCGTCCGGACAGGTGGAGTCACACCATAATATTTAGACTCATTCGTGCGTTCTCATGTCTCGGAGAGTTTGAGGTCTTCCAATCGAAGACTGAGCCTTGGTTTCTGGGTCAAGGCCACAGACCCACAATTCGTCACCGGTTACGGGCGTTAAAATTTTTTTTTCCGTCTTTTTCAGCACAAACAAAGAGATTTTGTGCAAATGAATATAGGCTTTATGTTCTGTTAGCTTAGAGCAGTTTCGGCACAAATTTGACAGACACGCGTCCCATTTCCAACTCTTCAGTAAGAATCAACTGAACTGAACAGACCATTTTGGCAATATTTGATGCATATTCTCTGCTCAACTTACTCTGTCACGATGAATGCGACCACCATACACTTACACACGTTCGTCGAACGTACTATTGTAGAATGCGAGTGCAGCTGGGGCGTCAGGATTCAAGGTCACCCTGAAGCAAGTAGCTTCGCTCTGCGTGTATTCTCTCCAAGCTTACAGCAGTAGCCCCGATACTTTTCGATCACACCTCGCATATCCTGCAATTCGCTTATATACCGTCGAGGTATATGTAAATATGGATCATGGTGATGATAATATTTTCACGTGTCTACGAAAGGATGCATAAGCAACTAACTGCATGTGACATCCAAGAAGAACATTCATAAGAAATGAATGAACAGCGTGTGTGAGAGCTGCAGAGCTGACCTGGAAGGAAGCGAACAGCTGGTCGCCGAACAGCCAGATAATCTCTAGTGTGGGGTTGGTGTTGATGTTGTTCGACATGCCGAGAAACAGCGTGTAGTGCACACCGAACAGTGGCACCAGCACCAGTGTCGACTTGGCCAGCCGACTGCAAAACATTGCACACAGCCAGTCATGAATTGTACTTTCGCAAACAACATTTAGTAACTTACTTGTAACAAGGATTACCATGACTTAATGCAAAGGAAAAGTTCCCAATTTTAAGCTTGTTGAAGATCTCGTTTAAATATTGTTAAAAAACACAAAATTATGTTATTTTATGTAGCCTTTTGGCTACGCCCCTGAACAAATGTATGAAAGAATACAAGAATCCGTTATTTCCTTGTGCAATAAATTTTTTAGAAATATTTCGTGTGAAATGGATTTAAAATAAGATAATAAAAATGCAGTTTGCATCGAGCCATAAATGTAATATTCGTAATTTTATCAGATAGTTCGACAGTTTAAAAAAATTATTGCGGAGCTTTGGCCATACTAGTTAGAAAGAGATCCACGTTCGCTAAGGCAATATTATCTGTCGAAGAGTCTTCTGATTTGAATCTCTTGTAGTTAGGTGGATATGTGTAATATCACGTAGCTATATATTGCAAGCTACTTTCCTCCCCTACTTGAATTAATTCACATAGTGATGACTTCAGAAAGAAAAATAATAACATAAAGGCATGTTTTGTTTGCAACAGAGTTAACATTTCTGAACCGTAAACTTATATATCATGGTAGAATTAAAATCTTTTGTACATTCACGATATTACATACTGTAAATATGCTTTTTTTTTGTAGCCATACAATTGTAGCGTGTTCCTGCGAAGATCGCCAAACAGCTGATGTCATTACGCTAATGTCATTACGCTAATTAACATTTCTAGAAATTCCATCCATTACTAACTATGCCTTATCTGAAAATGGTCTAATTTTTTTTATTTTATTAAGTTTTCAAAGATTGCTGGCAACTACTACAAACGTAAAAGTAATACACTAAGACAGTACGTAGAAGATGATTTTTTTGCCCATTAAATTAATACTAAGTCTTAATTTAATAGGTTTACAACATTTAGAGAGTTACATTGTACTAGCTATCACTTGAAAATATGTTTGGAATATGTTTCTTCGGCTCTAGTTTGTGTAAGCATATACGTGTCAGCCTCTTTGTTTTTACCGAGCATAGTACTGCATATTGCACACGGACCATAATATTTACTGGAATTTAATGGCGATACACCACTACAACACAACTACACTATAACAATCACGATGCTGTGTAGACAAATATTTTACTTTCAGGTCAATTATTTTAGTAACATTTTAAAACTTTGTATTGTTTTTTTACATGCAGACTACAGAAACAAACTCCCAAATAGCAACATTTCATCACGGCATCTCGTATCATTCCTCTACGCAGAAATTACCTGATGTACAAAAGGATAAAAAATTCCGTTCGGTAAGATCGTTAGAGTGAGATGCTATCAACGAAAGGCGAGAAAGTAGTTCAAAGAGGAACGTGAAAAGCACCCTATGTTGGCAACATCAAACTACCAAAAAGTTTACCCTATGTTGGCAACATCAAACTACCAAAAAGTTTACCCTATGTTGGCAACATCAAACTACCAAAAAGTTTACCCTATGTTGGCAACATCAAACTACCAAAAAGTTTACCCTATGTTGGCAACATCAAACTACCAAAAAGTTTACCCTATGTTGGCAACATCAAACTACCAAAAAGTTTACCCTATGTTGGCAACATCAAACTACCAAAAAGTTTACCCTATGTTGGCAACATCAAACTACCAAAAAGTTTACCCTATGTTGGCAACATCAAACTACCAAAAAGTTTACCCTATGTTGGCAATATCAAACTACCAAAAAATTTACCCTATGTTGGCAATATCAAACTACCAAAAAAGTTTACCCTATGTTGGCAACATCAAACTACCAAAAAGTTTATTTATATGCAAATTTTAAATAGCTGGTATAGCTAAAAACTCACCGGTAAGTCTGGTTCTGCTCGGAGACAGTGGCCTTTATTTTCACGAAGAGAACTCGAACAATATTCACAAACAGGACTGTGTTTATCTGCAAAAAAGAGTCGATATTCATGCGTCTGTATCAAGACATAGTCAATGCGAGTAACGATAACATGCATGTAATTCTCAGAAATTTTTTTTCTCTTGACAGACAGTATTATATATTTGAAACTAGAGCGTGATTTTTCCCTATATAAAGCCTCTACGTGTTTTATCGCCAAATCATTGATCACATTTTGCTGAAACTTATATTACTTGCTGTTCTATGCGGGGTACTTAGACTACAAACTCAAACTAAAATGTTTTCGAAATGGTTCCAAAGTTGTACTTAGTGTCAACATAGTGGGTCTTAATATGTAAATGGTAACTGTAAGAACACTTACGTAGCTCTAGGTAAGAAAGTTAAAGTATTTTCCAATAAATTTCAATTTCTAGCTGGAGGAAAATCAGCGACACATGAGGCTAGTGTATTACCAGTAATTCTAAAACTTAACTAACCAGAGGTAAATGTCTCACTCCAACAACCACACACATTCTGTCCCGCTGGTACCACATCACGTTGTCAAGTACGTGAATGTCTCACTCCAACAACCACACACATTCTGTCCCGCTGGTACCACATCACGTTGTCAAGCACGTGAATGTCTCACTCCAACAACCACACACATTCTGTCCCGCTGGTACCACATCACGTTGTCAAGTACGTGAATGTCTCACTCCAACAACCACACACATTCTGTCCCGCTGGTACCACATCACGTTGTCAAGTACGTGAATGTCTCACTCCAACAACCACACACATTCTGTCCCGCTGGTACCACATCACGTTGTCAAGTACGTGAATGTCTCACTCCAACAACCACACACATTCTGTCCCGCTGGTACCACATCACGTTGTCAAGTACGTGATTGTTCATTTTTAATGATACTTATTTTTTTTTCTACATACATTAATTTAATCACGGAATCAGCAAAACTGAATCGCATTTTAACAAAGTAATTTCTAGTTGTTGAATGTGTACCCACGTACTTCACACAGTGCACGAGTCTCTGCCCAATGCATTGCCTTGTTCACACTTCTCGTAGGACCTGAAGACTCATTTGACTCCTTCACTTGTGAAACTGATCAAATTAACCATCCTTAACATATGATATTTCGGTAGAACACAGGGTAATGCCGGAAGCTCGTTTATTAAGCTATGCATGAACACCAAGAACACAAGCACAAGAAACGCAAGGTACTAAAATAATATAACGCAACATAACGTTTATTAAGCATGCAAGATGCAAAAAAAAAAAAAAACAGAAGTTGTCGAACTTTTAACTTCTTGTTTTTCGGCTGACTTGTATTTCTGTTTCCTTGACTTCCAGCTATTCATTCTGATAATGTTCTACTCTCATCCCTGATTTGTACGAAAGTAGGGCTACTTTTTCTTGTTTTTATCAGGATTCTACATTGCACATTTGCACCCACCATGAATTCGCAACAAATGGCGTCCATTACAATTTTAATGTGTACCGCAGATCGAGCGACAAGCAACTCCAACCTTCGTTGACCAGGCAAGGTAGGCGACGGGGGGTATGTTCATGATGGAAGAAAAGGAGGGGAAAGCATAGAGATAGGAGAAAGAAGTGGAAGGAGTGCGTGCAGAAACGCCGAAGTCGGATCGCTGCCGCGGCGATGAAGACGAATGGATTACTCTATAGAGTCGGAAGTTCGTAACTTGTAGAGTCAACACAAAAAATTTGGTTCAACTATTGTAAAGTTATCCAAATAAGATTATTACCAGTGTGTTACTTGAGGAAATCGATGGTATCTGAGAGTCAGACTCCTTTGAGAATAGGAAGTAGCTTTATGCTGCATATATAAAATCTTTTCTCAGTGCAAGGCTTTTATTTACAGTAATATCAAGTGTACAATTTGGCCTCCCGCCGGCGAATATGACTTCTGGGAAGAGAATTTTGGTATTGTGATAAAAGGTAATGTTACTTCCAGCTGCTGCGGTTTTCGAATGGTTTCTGTGCTTGAAAGAGTGATTTAGCACACTTGGCTCAGGAGTATGATCTTGGAGTAACAACAGGTTCTGGCTATTAATGTGAGATTTTATCTGGAGCAAAGAAAGTTATAGATAGGAAGCTATGTTACCGTCAGCCATGAGCTGGACCATTGTCATTTCCCTTGTCGGTTGTCGTTGAAGTTTGATATTCTTCGTCTTTGGCATCCTCTTACTTAAGCAGGTGTTCGCCACAGAACGATGGGCAGCATAGTAGTGGAGTCCATGGTTGTTTCTCACCCAGGTTGTGATAGTGTAGTGTCAATTTTTTTAGTTTCTTGTTAAGCTGGTATGTCATGGCTAGGGTGGTGTGAATGTGGGGAAGTCTGTTCGAGTAGCCGCTGCCAGACTGTTACACATGGCAGACTTATAAGGATTCTGATGCTGAGAAGGTTTGAGTGAGTGATCAATATTGTAGAATGAGGAATATACCCGAGTAGGACAGACGAAGATAAGGAGTGTTATGAAATGGAGTCGGAATAACTTCAGTCAGTTTATGAGGGGTGGATCTTGTTGTGGGCCGAAGAATGGGTGCTAGTTGCTTCAGGATCGCTTTGTGTTTGGTGAATGTTGCAGTGGGGTGGAGTATGAAGATTAATTGCGTTTTCCAAGGGAAGACAAGATGTTGATATTGGCCAAGGTTTCTGGATGGTTATGGTTCGGATGCCGATGGGAGAAGAAAATTGCTTTCGTTTTATCCTGGTTCAACTTGATGTGGTCGGGGAACTCTGCATTTAAGGATAAGAGTCCACTGAGGAGGCAGTTACCGAGGATTTGCTCGGAGATGGAGAACACCAGTAGGCAGATTTCACCAGTGTACGGTACCAGGTAGGTACCAGGAGCGATATTATGGTTATGGAGGGTGAAAAGGAGTGGGCCGAGGATGGCACCCTGGTGAACACCATGAACTGAAAGGTATTGGGGAAAGGGGGATATATGGGGTGGTGAGTCTTGAGATGAGTTTGTGTTGTGGACAATCAAACACAAGGGCGAGACTTAGAGAAGCATGTCTTTGTGTTGGTGCTTGGTGAATCCTGGTACCATCGGGAATTCCACATGGGCAATGAAATGAGTTGTGAAATATTTTGAGTGGAAGCATAATTTGTATGAAGGAGGAGGTTAACCATGTTGGGGACATCTGAAATATGGATGATTACTTTCTTTCCTATGTTTGAGAATATGGGTGACAGAGAAATGAGGCGGTAAGAGTAAGGGTGGTTGGCCGTATTGCTGTGCTCTGAAATGCTCGCAATATTAATGGTTTCCCATGAGGACGAGAAACGACAATAGATGAACACAGTATTCATTATCTCGTCTAAGAATACTGCAGATTTGCGGAGGAGGGCGCGGAGTATGGCTATAACATACAGTGTTATACTGTGCAGTAGATAGGCATAGTGTCAAGAGGATTTCGATGGAATTCACCAGCTTTCAACAGGTGCTCGTGGAGGTTAGTAAGGATGACACTGGAAGAGAGATGATCCTCTTCCCTTATGATGAGCCAGTGAAGAGAGGGATGCGACAGGGAAGCGACGATGGAGGAGCTGAAGTGAGCGAGCTGAGAAGGAAGATGGTGTTGGGGGTGGACTTGAACCGAATTAGTTAAGTAAAGAGCAAGCCAGAACTGGATGAGAGGTGATAGAGGTGCTAGGATGCCTGCTGGGATTTCCACTCCGCGACATTCTATGGGGCCAGCCCGCAGCAGGAGGTGGATTCTGGTGTGCCACAAGGAGTGTGTCTCCTGGTAAGGGCTTAGAAGTGGTGCATCAGGGACAGGTTGTGTAGAATGGGGAATACATGCAGGTGGACTAAGGAGTAGTGAATGTTTGCGGACCTTTAAAGACTACATTCCATTAACTTATTAACCTTATAAATTCTGAATCATTAATATGAACTTATATAAGAGGAGAAAATATCACAATATATGGTACTAAATATTCTAAGAACTTTTCTTATTGCATTTTGTACATTTGGCATGATCTTGTAGCTTTAATGTATAAATGGCAGTTATTCTCGTGCGTCGACCGTTGCATTCTCGGTTATATTGCGTGTAGGAAGTTTATAAACTCGGCGTGAATCTATAATTGGCAAATGCATCGTAGGGGTCTTGGGCGAAGTTTCCGAAAGGCATGTGTTTGCCTGATGATATGTGAATGTAAGTTTAACATAACCTTAGTAAACCTTGTGTAAGAGTTTCATAATACGTAATTACTGTTCAGTTTGTATGGTTATACTCACAATAACAGATAAGGTGATGGGTATTTCAATGAGCAGTGATATGTAGGGTACTCCATGGTTTGTGTTCCAACACAAACTGTCGTCCAGTGCAGTTCTCACTGCCACCCAAGGGACGACGAACAGGTAGGGCAGACCTGCACAAACACATGCTTCATGACACACTTTGTTCATGGTTATATGAACGCTTTTGGGAGCATTAATTCGTTAATTCTCTTTGCCTTATTTTGTTGAAGTGTTAAGATATCACACATATAAATTTGTTTGCACTAAGTTAATTACTTCTGCCATATATGTCAAAAGCATCCTGTTCCCGTGGAAAACATTGAAAAATCCGCAATGTAATATGTTTTTATACATAAAAAGGCTTTCTAATATACTTATACTTGAAGCAAACCTTTAAGAAATGCGCTACAATTAACTACACAAATAGGAACACATACCAAAGGTAACCATTGAAATAATGCCGACAGCGAATTAGAAAGTATTTTAATGTCTAAACTACAAACTTTTTCAATGGTTTCACTTAACATTTATCATTATGTGTAAAATTTTGCTGAAGGCCTATTTGACACCTCCTAGACGGCTTTGTGCGAATAACAGCCAGGCAACGATTTGCAGTTGGTCATGTCCTGGTGGGTGTAGGGTATTTTTGTACGAGAATGCTCAATAAGAAAATGCTATATCTCGGGAACCAACCAACAGATTTCCACCAAATTCTGCACAAAATAGCACTACAGAACGCCATGTAAACTAACATGTCTCGATTCACTCCTGCACTAACTTGCAAATATTTCAGGTCAGTGTAACCCTTTTTATCATTAAATATTAGACTAATTGCAACTGAGGTTGATTCTCGGTACCCTACCCCCATCATACGCCGGATTTTAGTACAAGGGTTTTTGAGTTCGAGTCCCGGGTGAAGCATGTGTGTATTTGTAACTGTCTCATTAGTTTTGAATATGTTTCTGGTTCCATCTATAATCATGTTGCTGCGAACTATACTTCAATGCTTTTTTTAAATATTTTTGTATTTATATTTTTTTTTTAAATTTTTGGGATATATTTGGAATTTTTGGGCTTAAGCTCATCCAAGGTCACAGGAACGAGTTCAAGGTCATTGGCATGAGGTCAAGGTCATCCATATCCAATATGACATCACAGCAGGGTGGCCGGCTGGATGCTGGTTCCTCCTCCCATTCCTTTGCACAAGGACACACTTTTTTATTCTACTAGCAATAGACAGAACCTGTACCTGCTGAGAAGGAGACTCCCACACTACCGGCTGCACCACCGAGGATATAATTTAAAATATATAAATTGCTAGAGGTTGATCACAGTTAACTAAGCACTTTTAAACACCTTGCTAAGTATCAAATTTTATGCAATTTTGTATCCTTCTGTCATATGTAAAACTAATATTCTCATAGAGTCGGTTACTTTATTCATTCGTCGTCCAAGTATAATTAGAAAGATTTTATTAACTTAAATAGTTAATGAATATGTCAATTTTAATACACATGTAAATTAAACTAAAATAAATAAATGTAAATATGTTATTTTTTCGCCAAATAAAACATCACGATATAATATGTCCACAAAAATGGAAACTGCATTTTCTATATTGCTGGTCGCTGACAACTTTACTAGAAACTCGTTGGTCTGTTTGTCTGTTGAAATATAAGTCAGAGAAGTTCGATTTCATAGCTTCTGAATTTCTCCCGAAACAGCTATAGTCAAAGATGCTGAAGGAAACTAAAGAGTATGTCATAAAGGACGACGTACCCCAGCCGAGAAGGACGTAAGGCTTGATGGAGCTGGTGTCGCAGAAGAGTGCCAGGAAGATGAGGTTGTGCAGGTACAGTCCTTCCATCAGGATCAAGGAGTAGTTGGCCATGATGCAGTAGTGCCATACACTCGTCAGCACCTTGCACACGGCATTCTGTAACATCACACTAACACTATGCTACATTGCTCTACTCCAAGGGTAGCTTTACATATGTGACGTGGCCAAGCTTGGCTATGGTGGATTCCACATCCCTTAGAAAAGCCAACTTGACCCGCGGTGTTACCAGAGTTGATGGTATGCTATTCATATGCCCGGCACCACATCTCTGCAGTGAGCTGATGAGATTGAGGGTAGTTTCAGGTCGACGGCTTAGGGGACTCTGGTGAACACTCAGTCACACACGATGGTGAGGCTGTAGGCCGCCTAGCACACCTTAATTAATTACAAATAAAACACTTACGAACGATGCTTGTTGAGGTATTTATTACCTGAAACACGTTACTGCACACACAACTATAATACAAAACACGTGGCCTTAATGGCCCGGAAACTGCAAGCGACCACGTGGTCTTTACAATGTGAAACTCCAATAAATAATAGCGTCGCTTTCCCTTCGGCGCTATACAAGTAAAATAATGAAACATATAAAAATAATGATAAGATTTGTGACCGATGCCGATGGATACAAGTTCAACTGATGATGTCTGTGCCGAGGGCCTCTGCGGAGCGAGACACTTACACGTCTGCTGGATGCGTTGAAGTGCTGACGAGAACTAGGGTGGAAGCATGGCCGTTAAGCTACCTGAGCGCAGCCGACGCCAAGCGGTGAAGCGATGAAACACAATATACACTAACAATGATAATAATTTTCCCTTAAACAATACACAATAAAAATGATTATACTAATTCTAAATATTTCCATCGTACCAGCCACAGTACTGCCAAATGTAAAATGTCACATGTCTCTGGCTGTGGCTGTGTAGACTGTGTCCAATGATAACAAAACAAATTATATTAATTATATACACTGAATACATACACTGACGCTATTAATAAATACCCCGATGAAATACACTGATGAAAAACACTGACGTGGAATAAATTGGAAACACTAATGCACTTGCACTGATACGATTATGCGCACCCTCACTCGTGCCCACAAGCTTGTCGGTGTCGTGTGTCTGGTGTGTGGACACGACTGCAGCAGTCACAGTGGGCATAAAGGACTCGTGAATGCGCGGTTCACGTCATATGGAAAACCAGGAATATAAGGTTGTGGAGGTACAGTCCTTCCATTAGGATCAAGGCCATGTAGTTGGCCATGATGCAGTAGTGCCACATGTTCATCAGTACCTTGCACACAGCGTTCTGTAACACCACACTAACACTATGCGTCATTGCTCTACTCCAAGGGTAGCTTTACATATGGGAAGTAGTTATGAATGAAGTTTATCTCTGCCAATGTATTCTCTTTCTACTCCACATCCCCATTTGTGTGAATGGGAAAATATTTTTGGACAGTGTAAAGTATGTCACCATTATCAAATGAATTCCTGCCACCCTGATTTTGCAGAAATATTTGTGATACTGAAAGTTAATTGATTATCACACGACAGTGGTATCTTGTCATTTTCCTAAATGCAACAGTTTCCTAGAAACTCATGCATACATTCCATAACCACAAATGAACGGAAAGGAAATGAAAGGAAATGGTAGCCAGAGCAGGACTATGAACGCACACTGAGCGACAAGCAGTGAAGAGACTCACGTGGCCGTGGGAGAAGAATGTGTCCCCGCCTGTAGTCACGAGGTCGGAGGACAGGCCCACTCCGTGGACGAAGAGCCAGTCCTTGAGCAGCACGATGGAGGCCCGCAGGACGAAGGACACGAACAAGTGCATGTGCAGCACGTTGCGAGGACACCGCAGTCGCCTGTCAACAGTCCGCACTCCTGCACTTCCTGTCTGCAGTACACATGCGAGCTCTCCACTGTACACGTGCGAGCTCTCCACTGTACACGTGCGAGCTCTCCACTGTACACGTGCGAGCTCTCCACTGTACACGTGCGAGCTCTCCAGGACTACATTGAAGATGGGATCACAATTACGAAATAAATGCAGCTTTAGAATTATATAACATGTACTGACATGTAGAGCAGAACAGAAACTGAGCTTTTCAAAGTGCTGTTTTACAATCTAACAGCAGGAAATGTACGGCATTTCGTTTTTTCTATAAACAACTTAAGTAAATTATGTAGCTGTGACAGATCAGCAGGAACAGTAAAAGTTCCAGTTAAAAAAAATCGTTAAAAATATTAAGAGACAATTTTGAGATCATGTTTGTAATTATATTTGCGTATTTGCTATAAAATAGGTACGGCCTCTTCTAGAAAACATCAGCATGGAAGGGCAATGTGATTAAATGCTGATTGTGCTATGAGAGGTAAAGTGTTTAGTTGTGAGAATAATGTGAAGTGGGTACGCTTATCGCGAGTGTTCGGTGGTTGGGAATGGACTAGTTTTCTCCATATTTCCTCAATTAAAGTACAGAAATATGTTACTCTTCACTATAACCACAGACGCGCCACGAGTATCTTCCGTATTAAACTTTTAGGGAAGTACTTTAGTCATGCATTTTTCATACCGGGACCAGCCAAGCGCGCGTTTCTTACTTGGAGATATTTCAGCAGCTGTTAATGAAACTATAAGAGTGCTGTAGACGACGAATGTTAGAGCCACAAGTATGGGAATTCCCATATTTGACGCTGTTTTTCTTAGGTTTAGAGTTAAGTTCATTGACTCACGCTCTGTGCACTGTCCTGAGTACATCAACCATTGTCTGATACTGCTAAGCTACACCCATTTTCCTGATAAGCACAGAATTACAGAC
Organism: Clitarchus hookeri; assembly: GCA_002778355.1. Classification (NCBI taxonomy): domain Eukaryota; kingdom Metazoa; phylum Arthropoda; class Insecta; order Phasmatodea; family Phasmatidae; genus Clitarchus; species Clitarchus hookeri. Next base: position 413,563 of record NQII01001532.1, on the reverse strand, counting down.
TGCTTCCGAAAACAAAAATGATGAAATCAGTAATAAATCCAAGAATAGAATGCTTAACTACCTTACGCCATCAGTGAATATATAATTAAAATTCACTATTTCAAGTTAATATGTTAAAACTTGCAGCGAAATTAACATATATTTTATTTGATGCTATATCGAGAACCTGATGCGCTTCACTATTCCAAAATATACATGATTTAAATAATTTTACCGATATATAAAAACTTATCAATTATACCGATTAAACAAAATTGCTATTTAAATATTAATGAAACCATTTGTATTTAAAAAATTACGTTAATGGATGTAAAGAAAAATTTAAGCATGTTATGTAAATTGAGAAAACACACGGATGTTTGAATTTTTTAACAGTGTTTAGTGTAAACTTTGCATATTATGCTAATTATGGCAACGTATTGTATGTACGATTTCATGTTACATTGAAATTACTTGACAATTCCAAAGTCCAAAAGCGGTGACTATGTGGTCACCTACGCAGTGGCCTTAGAAAGCTGGTGCGCCATCACACTTAGCAAGCTGGTGCGCCATCACATTTAGCAACCTGGTGCGTCATCACACTTAGCAAGCTGGTGCGCCATCACATTTAGCAACCTGGTGCGTCATCACACTTAGCAAGCTGGTGCGCCATCACATTTAGCAACCTGGTGCGTCATCACACTTAGCAAGCTGGTGCGCCATCACATTTAGCAACCTGGTGCGTCATCACACTTAGCAAGCTGGTGCGCCATCACATTTAGCAACCTGGTGCGCCATAACACTTAGCAACCTGGTGTGTCATCACACTTAGCAAGCTGGTGCGCCATCACATTTAGCAACCTGGTGCGTCATCACACTTAGCAAGCTGGTGCGCCATCACATTTAGCAAGCTGGTGCGCCATCACATTTAGCAACCTGGTGCGTCATCACATTTAGCAACCTGGTGTGTCATCACACTTAGCAAGCTGGTGCGCCATCACATTTAGCAACCTGGTGCGTCATCACACTTAGCAAGCTGGTGCGCCATCACATTGGAGCCGCCCCTCGAATATCCACTCTCTCGTTTTCCAACAGGCCTGAATGAAACTCCCCCAGGACACCCAGATACATTGTAGTGTTGAGGCGTTGTAGCAAAATGTGCGGCTCTATTAAACTGTCATTTATTAACCCAGGCCAGACATTTACAGGAAACCTCTGTTGATGTCTTGTTGGGTACGACCACGTGGCCATGTTTCTTGGTCCACACGTGTTACGAGTTTTAAACAACCCAGCCGTGGTGACGCATCACTCATCAGAAACTGTGACGTGCTGTAGGAAGAGTGGATCTCGATGGAACTGCTGTGACAGCCGCATGCAGGAGAGACTGCCTCCAAGTCCTGTACCTTCTCTGTATGGAACGGCCGAAGTAGTTGTTCGTGGAGAACTTCCTTAGCAGTTTTGACAGTTGGTGTGCATGGCGTGTACAAAGCTCTTTCTTCAAAGCTTGACGACCTCACAGTCCATTGCTCCAGTGTCTGGCTTCGTGACGCACAGCGAACTTGTTTCCTGCAGACGACGGTCGACACATGCGCAGGGTACGACTCTCTGTTAGAAAATCGCTGGCGGTACAGTTCCCCTGGCATTGCCACCAGCTGCACCCCGACACTAAATGCATGTTTATGAGCTCTGCAACCTGTATCCTGGCACGCTGCCTGTCTCAACACANCAGCTGCACCCCGACACTAAATGCATGTTTATGAGCTCTGCAACCTGTATCCTGGCACGCTGCCTGTCTCAACACATACACACAGACACACACACAGACACACACAGACACACATACACACACAGAGAGAGAGACACACACACGCACAGAGAGAGAGAGAGAGAGACAGAAAATATTATGTCACTTCTGTTGAACGTGTCCGATACAGAACACAGGGAATGTAANCAGAGAGAGAGAGAGAGACAGAAAATATTATGTCACTTCTGTTGAACGTGTCCGATACAGAACACAGGGAATGTAAAGGTTATATATATATATATATATATATATAAAATCTCTTTACAAGAGGAAATGCAATTACTTTATTTGTATAATGCGGGGTATTTCTACCTACTTTATTTCGTAAAGAATATATAATTCGTAAGCCACATATTTCAAATTTTTGTTTCATAATGCAGATTTTACAGACGGAAGTTTGGAATAATAGAAAACTTTATAAGTAGGTACGTAATCATTTGATGAAGTTCTAGAGTAGTAGATATATTTTTTCTTTCGCATTTTTGGTAACCAAAAGTTACAAAAGTCCNATCATTTGATGAAGTTCTAGAGTAGTAGATATATTTTTTCTTTCGCATTTTTGGTAACCAAAAGTTACAAAAGTCCTCCCATGAGCGTGGAAATCATCATAATTGTCACGATACTAAATATATAAATTACAATGTAAATTGGTATTTTGTAATTCAAACATTGGAAAGTGGTGATTGACGTAAATATTATGTGTCGTGTATTGGAATGTTTAAAAAAAATCTCTTGTAAGAAACTTGTTAAAAAAAACACAGGAAGTAACGATATATCTTACATTTTGGAAACGAAATTTCTAGAGGTTTATTTTGTATTACAAATATATCAAAAGGACAGCGTCTTCAATTGAAGGTTGTAATAAATGCGTTGGTGTGACTTTCTAACTAGAATTTATTTATAATGCCGCACAGTTNATGGCAATTGTTATCCGTCTGCGCTTGTAAAAAAAGGTAGTTATCAAGCTGAAAAGCCCATAGTGAAGCTGGGGACGAATAGCGGGGATTGTTTAATGCTGAATGATGCTGTATTGACGGCTACGATTGGCTCATACTGCGTCTTTGAACAGAGCAGTTCCCACTATCGCCTGCCCTGTCTCCTTCTTTGGTCGTATTTCTGCCTCGCGCACAATACGCAGTTCACACTTCGTGCCGAAGAGGAAGCGAGGAAATAAATTGAACTGCTAACTCCCGTCACATCACTGACGGAACTCAATTATAGCAGGGACGCTTTGAGTGGAAAGCCTTTGAAATTAACTTTCACAGAAATAATATCCCTGCAGTATCTGAAGTATATTCTGTTCGTTAATAACAAAACACTTTATAAATGTCTTTTTAGGAAATAATTCACAACCCGTTGTGCGTCTTTCGAGCACGTATACTATTAATAGCCCAGGACTTTATTAATGCTTCGATCAAATGTAATAATGAAATTGCCACAAACGAAAATGTTGTAAAAGTATGCTAATTCTCACCTTTAGGAGTATTAAAAATACAAAAAAAAAATTTTATTCCACAAATATGAACGCTTCAAGTTGAATGACATTTAAACATGGGTCTAACTTTCCTGCAGCGATGTCAAGTTGCTGGGAGCATAGTGTTGACAATGTTCATAACAACATTTGCAGTAAGGCACAAGGCTGTTATTTCTTAAACGTTGTTCATAAAGGTGCTCGAATAGCCGCACGTAGATGGAAGAAATCATTTTCAATATGATGGCCTTGTAAATATTCTAGATTAATAAACGCCATCATTCAAAACATTAGACTGATTGATGCTCCGAATCTGACCTTCGTAATGCAATTGATTGCACACTATATTCTATTAGCTGTTTCTTCACACTTTTTGGATCAAACCTTTGAGAAATCACCCCATGTATGACGTGTTTATTTATTTCCTTGTTATGCCATGAATCATAAGCGTTTTATACCGTTGTTAACAAAATTATCTTATTGTTCGTTAAGTTGAAGTTTTGTCTGTATTTTATTTATCAATTATAATTTTATAATTTACAATAAATATAAATAAAACAGTGAGAATACATATGGTTGGAAGTGCCTAGTAAAAAATGTTCTTATGCAAAATACTATTACAACTGAGTGCTCGCAAATTCGGTGCGTTGTCTTTGGTGTAATTTTCGAGATTTAGTTTGCACGAGACAGAGGAATATCCTGCAAATATATCCTTAGCAGGTCTTCAGAAAAGTGTGAAGTAACCGCGAATGCATTATAGCTTATGGTACGAAGTTTTCTGGGTTCGAGTCCCGGGTAAGGCACGTGTGTATTTGTAATTGTCTCACTACTGTTGCATATGTTCCTGGTTTCATTTCTAATGACATTGCTTCCAACGAAACGACCAGTTCTGTCTACCAACTCAACTTTTAAGAACTCGTTAAAAATCAATTATACACATGTTGAGGAAATTAGGATCATTATTTGCATCAGTTACTTCTTGTTTTTTTATGGCTTAGTTGTCCTTTGGGCTGTGGTGAGGTAAAATCTCTTGTGTGTTCTTGCCGAGATTACAGTTAGTGCGAAAGCTGAGTTGTGAGAGAACCTGAAGCATTTTATAAAGTTAAATAAAGCCCAGGAATGTATGGAATTGTTGAAGAATGTGTGCTGCGAAAATGACATGTCACATACGCGGGTGTCAGAATGGCACAAACGATTTAGCGAAGATGGGGTGGAGTGGGAAGATGATGAACGACTGGTCAACGCTGGGACTGAAAGGAAAGGAGAACATGTTCAAATACTCAAAGAAATTCCAGGAATGTCCAAAGTTTCAGCTCTAAAATGATTGGAGATGTGATAATCATGTACCAATAAATTGTAAGATAATTTTTTTTGTAATCAGTAAAAAAAAAAAAGAGCGCAAAAAAATTTTTTGTGCTGTAACATCTCTTATATTTACCAGATCTTGCATCGTGCCACTTGAACCTGTGGCCCAAATAAAGTGTAATAAAATGAACACTTTCACAGTTGGTTGAAGATGTAAAACTACTAAAAGAGGTGACAGTTGCCTTGAAAAGTGGACGTTACACATTAAGTGGTGTGCATGTAGGGGTGGCGTGTAAGTGGAGGAGATAAAAGATGAATTGTAATATCTTGTCATTAACCAATTTTTTTTAACATTACCTTTGCTTACGGGTTTTCTGACAGGATATGCTGCCGAAAGATGTACAGAGCTTTAGGAAAATCTTATAATTCAACAACTGTCCCTCGCTCATANGTTTTAGGAAAATCTTATAATTCAAGAACTGTTCCTCGCTCATAAAATATGTCTACTCAGGAATGTCATATTTAAAACATCTAAGTAAAAATTGCTGAGATGGCGTATTGACAACAGCTTTGAGTTGAACAATGTTGAGTTGCAAATGGACTGCACGCAAATCCATTGCCTTGCTTATAGAGGCGACGTGGCATGTGATGAGCGCACGTGGATCGCCCGTAGCCTCAGGACATATAAAACACATCCAGTCAGGAGGAACTCTAGGTAACGTCTCGTATTACTGTCAGCAGTGTAAGAGGAGCTTACTTGTTGGAGATGAGTATGCTGAAGGCGATGACCAGAGCCACTGTGGAGACGCTGTAGCCAGCCTGAGAAATCGCCTTTATGACCGGCATGTAGTCCTGGAACAAACATATACACTCATCAACTGGTTGAATACTGAAAGGATTTCGTGCAGGAAGAAGCAGACTGTTAATATTTATCAAGACACTGCGTTACTTTTATCCGACAACCCTTAGGCGAGACACATTTTTTACACTATGTTTGTGTCAATTTTTTCAAATAAATTATCAGATACTATGGGGTTTGACTGGTTAAGTTTTAATTTTGCGTACAAAATAGCAAACATAAATTATTCAGGTATGTATTTCACTGCTTAATAGTAGTATGATATAGTTCCTTCTGGCACAGGCGTTAAAGAGAAGGAGCTAAGAACCGTACGTCTTATTGGATTACGTCACATCCTACTCTGTTATGCCGGTCAGTCGACGGCCATCTTCTCCGACAAAATTGTCTCTTTCACCTCAAAAATTACTTCCGAAATCAATTATTTAACCAAAAAACCCGGTTTTTTTCAACAAAAAATTTCCGAAAAAATTGATAAATGAGGTCCGAAGCTCCTCGAAGCAAGAGCCGAAAATTCCCCAGGCGAGCGAGAGGATTCGAGGCTCTTAGGGGAACGAGCCACTTAATCCTCACAAAAGTAAAAGAGAATTCGAGGCTCCGAGACTTACCACATACACCCCTCCCCCTCACCAATAATTTATTCACCTTCACCTCATCTCCTTCCCATCCGCACTCCCTGGCAATTATTATAAAAAATTAAAAAAATTAAAATTTTAAATCTGAAATATCGAAGAACATAAAATGTAACACTACGCTAACCTTTCTCACCCCTCCATGCCCATTCACTCAACCCCTCTCCTCTTCCTGGCAATTATTATAAAATCAAGTAAATCGAAAAAAAATCTAAAAATCGAAGAACATAACATTAACATCACATTCGCCCCATCACCTAACCAACCATGTACCCCCTCCCCACACCCCCTGCAAGTTGTTATAAAAATTCGAGGAAAATAAAAAAAAATCTAAAAATTGAAGAACATATAACGTCCAACCATCATCCCACCAAATCCACCTCACCCTCTCTCCACCAACACCACCTAGCAATTATTATAAAACCGAGAAAAATCGCTAACTATTATAATAAATTGGGGAACATATAATGTTAGTTCACCCTCCCCCCACTCAACCCCTTCATCCTAACCTTCAAATCCTACATCCAGCTACCCACCTTCCAATCATAAAAAATTGAGAAAATCGAGAAAAATATATATTTTTAAAAATCAAGGAAAATCTAATATTGGTGACTTCCGACCACTATGTTGATTGTTGACGACCTTGACCTCAATAGTCTTGCAAACTAAAATTCGAGAAATTAGTTATAAAAAATTTAAAGAAACTAATAAAAGTTTAGGAACATATATATTGCTGACTCCGACACCCATGTTGGATAATGGTGGCATTGCCTTTAAACAATAATTTTAAATTAAAAAATCGAGAAAAGTGTTAAAAAAAACTGATAAATTAAAAAAAATTCGTAGAATGTTGAATGTTAGCGGCCATTACCTTAACTTCATTAATCTACAACTAGAAAAATCAATAAACAATAGCAAACATTTTTAAAAACATAATACATGGTCGAGGGAATATTGACACACCTATTAACACACCAAGTTGGGCGTGTATAAAACAGAGGGTTCGGTTCTCGTGCTGATAGCAAAGCACAGCCACTCCCTAGTACGACAATCAGCAGCCGACTGAACCCCCACATCTATATTTCATTGACAACATAGGCGATCAACCTTCCAACACACAAAGCGAATTATTGACTTTACACAACACACATACCTTAAACGTCTCGTCATAATGGCCCGACGAACCAGCACCCGCCGATGCAGCAAGAGGTTCTGAAGGAAACACTTGCTGGCCATCGACCAGCCAGGATGACAGAGCATGAAATTACATCATCCAAGATGGCGGAAGGCTCCATGCTCCTTCACTTATATGCCTGTGCGAGAAGGAACTATATCATACTACACTGCAGCAGACTTGTGATCTGACTAGGATTTGCCTTACCAAACAAGCTGGTCATGTAATGTGAGATACAATCTCATTAAAGCCGAATTCCAAATGAGTGGAACGTGCTTGCTAATAGTAAGATGGCTTGAATTGTGGCTGCAGAAGTTTTACTAATCAAGGTAGGCAGGTAGGAGACAATGTCTCGTCGACAGCGAGGACATTACAGACAGAGAAATTAGACCAGAGAAGCAGGAGCGGGTAAAGAATAGGCCAAAACGTGCAGTAAGAAAACATTTTAGCGTTACCCTAGAGTTATTTCAGAAAACCACGGAAACTCGAAATTAGAACGGCTGAACCGGGAATTGAACCTTATTTTTTAACACCTTGCTCTGTTAAGAGAGTCGGCTATTGTATGTTCACCTCAATGTAGGAGACGTTGGCGTTCTCGTGGAAGTTCATGACGATGGTGGCGACGGAGCNAAGCATTTTCTAAAGTTAAATAAAGCCCAGGAATGTATGGAATTGTTGAAGAATGTGTGCTGCGAAAATGACATGTTACATACGCGGGTGTCAGAATGGCACAAACGATTTAGCGAAGATGGGGTGGAGTGGGAGGATGATGAACGACTGGTCAACGCTGGGACTGAAAGGAAAGGAGAACATGTTCGAATACTCAAAGAAATTCCAGGAATGTCCAAAGTTTCAGCTCTAAAATGATTGGAGATGTGATAATCATGTACCAATAAATTGTAAGATAATTTTTTTTGTAATCAGTAAAAAAAAAAAAGAGCGCAAAAAAATTTTTTGTGCTGTAACATCTCTTATATTTACCAGATCTTGCATCGTGCCACTTGAACCTGTGGCCCAAATAAAGTGTAATAAAATGAACACTTTCACAGTTGGTTGAAGATGTAAAACTACTAAAAGAGGTGACAGTTGCCTTGAAAAGTGGACGTTACACATTAAGTGGTGTGCATGTAGGGGTGGCGTGTAAGTGGAGGAGATAAAAGATGAATTGTAATATCTTGTCATTAACCAATTTTTTTTAACATTACCTTTGCTTACGGGTTTTCTGACAGGATATGCTGCCGAAAGATGTACAGAGCTTTAGGAAAATCTTATAATTCAACAACTGTCCCTCGCTCATAAAATGTGTCTACTTAGGAATGTCATCTTAAAAAATTCTAAGTAAAAATTGCTGAGATAGCGTATTGACAACAGCTTTGAGTTGAACAATGTTGAGTTGCAAATGGACTGCATGCAAATCCATTGCCTTGCTTATAGAGGCGACGTGGCATGTGATGAGCGCACGTGGATCGCCCGTAGCCTCAGGACATATAAAACACATCCAGTCAGAAGGAACTCTAGGTAACGTCTCGTATTACTGTCAGCAGTGTAAGAGGAGCTTACTTGTTGGAGATGAGTATGCTGAAGGCGATGACCAGAGCCACCGTGGAGACGCTGTAGCCAGCCTGGGAAATCGCCTTTATGACCGGCATGTAGTCCTGGAACAAACATATACACTCATCAACTGGTTGAATACTGAAAGGATTTCGTGCAGGAAGAAGCAGACTGTTAATATTTATCAAGACATTGCGTTACTTTTATCCGACAACCCATAGGCGAGACACATTTTTTACACTATGTTTGTGTGAAATTATCAGATACTATGGGGTTTGACTGGTTAAGTTTTAATTTTGCGTACAAAATAGCAAACAAAAATTATTCAGATATGTTTTTCACTGCTTAATAGTAGTATGATATAGTTCCTTCTGGCACAGGCTAAAGAGAATGAGCTAACAACCGTGCGTCTTCTTGGATTACGTCACATCCTACTATGTTATGCCGGTCAGTAAACGGCCATCTTCTCAGACAAAACTGTCTCTTTCATCTCAAAAATCACTTCCGAAATCAATTATTTAACCAAAAAATCAATTTTTTCAACAAAAAATTTCCGAAAAAATTGAAAAATGAGGAAAGCAGGTCCTAAGCTCCTCGAAGCAAGAGCCGTAAATTCCTCAGGCGAGCGAGAGAATTCAAGGTTCTTAGTGGAATGAGCCACTTAATCCTCACAAAAGTAAAAGAGGATTCGAAGCTCCGAGACCTACCACATACACCCCTCCCCTTCACCAATAATTTATTCACCCTCACCTCACCCCCTTCCCATCCGCACTCCCTGGCAATTATTATAAAATCAAGTAAATCGAAAAAAAACCTAAAAATTTAAGAATATAACGTTTACATCACAGTCACCCCATCACCCTAACCAACCATGCACCCCCTCCCCACACCCCTTGTAAATTGTTACAAAAATTCGAGGAAAATAAAAAAAAATCTAAAAATTGAAGAACATATAACGTTAAACTCACCATCATCCCATCAACACCACCTAGCAATTATTATAAAACCGAGAAAAATCGTTAACTGTTATAATAAATTGAGGAACATATAATGTTACTTCACCCTCCCCCCACTCAACCCCTTCATCCTAACCTTCAAATCCTACATCCACCTACCCACCTTCCAATCATAAAAAATAGAGAGAATCGAGAAAAATATATATTTCTAAAAATCAAGGAAAATCTAACATTGATGACTTCCGACCACCATGTTGGTAGTTGACGACCTTGACCTCAATAGTCTTGCAAACTAAAATTCTAGAAATGAATTGTAAAAAACCTAAAGAAACTAATAACATTTTAGGAACATATATATTGCTGACTCCGACACCAATGTTGGATAATGGTGGCTTTGCCTTTAAACAATAATTTTAAATTAAAAAATCGAGAAAAGTGTTAAAAAAACTTATAAATTAAAAAAAATTCGTAGAATGTATTACATGACTACTCCAGCACCCATGTTGAATGTTAGCGGCCATTACCTTAACCTCATTAATCTACAACTAGAAAAATCAATAAACAATAGCAAAAATTTTTAAAAACATAATAAATTATCGAGGGAATATTGACATACCTATTAACACACCAAGTTGGAGGTGTGTAACACAGAGGGTCCGATTCTCGTTCTGATAGCAAAGCACAGCCACGCTCTAGTACGACAATCAGCAGCCGACTGAACCCTCACATATATATTTCATTGACAACATAGGCGATCAACCTTCCAACACACAAAGCGAATTATTGACTTTACACAACACACATACCTTAAACGTCTCGTCATAATGGCCCGACGAACCAGCACCCGCCGATGCAGCAAGAGGTTCTGAAGGCAACACTTGCTGGCCATCGACCAGCCAGGATGACAGAGCATGAAATTACATCATCCAAGATGGCGGAAGGCTCCATGCTCCTTTGCTTATACGCCTGTGCGAGAAGGAACTATATCATACTACAGTGCAGCAGACTTGTGATCTGACTAGAATTTGCCTTACCAAACAAGCTGGTCATGTAACGTGAGATACAATCTTATTAAAGCCGAGTTCCAAATTAGTGGAACGTGCTTGCTAATAGTAAGATGGTTTGAATTGTGGCTGCAGAAGTTTTACTAATCAAGGTAGGCAGGTAGGAGACAATGTCTCGTCGACAGCGAGGATATTACAGACAAAGAAATGAGACCAGAGAAGCAGGATCGGGTAAAGAAAAGGCCAAAACGTGCAGTAAGAAAACATTCTAGCGTTACCCTAGAGTTATTTCAGGAGGAAACTTGAAATTAGGACGGTTGAACCGGGAATTGAACCTTATTTTTTAACACCTTGCTCTGTTAAGAGAGTCGGCTATTGTATGTTCACCTCAATGTAGGAGACGTTGGCGTTCTCGTGGAAGTTCATGACGATGGTGGCGACGGAGCTATGTGAGCACTCGGACAGGTTGGTCCACCTCCTGAGGGAGACAGGATGCACGAACCACTCGCCACTCTCCGCACACTGCTTGCTGGCTGACGCCTGCCGACACACGCTGCGCTCAGGCTAATACACTCTCAAACATATTCCACTCAAAAATACTTTCTATTTCTGTGTAATGTCTGCTCACGCAAAGCACCAAAGAAACATTTCATGTTCATATATTACATTCGGTTTTCTAATACCTTTTATAATTAGGTTTTTAAAAAGTTACAATTGTTGCCTAAACCTTCATGCAGAATATTGCAATTAGTGTTGGGACGTGTAGCGGCATTCATTTATCTTTCCCAGGGTCGCAGCTGAACGTCTCACAAATTGTAATTGTCTGGGAAAAGACTACAGGCCAGTTCAGTGTGTTGCACATAGAGGCTATGACGTCATGTGACACACGTGTCTGAGACGCTCTTAGCGCTCCCACTTTTATAAGACTTGGGGACATTTATTATGTAATTGTGTGCGAAAAGTATCAAATTTTTTATTCGATTTCATAGTAACTGATAAATAGCTTACTCCAGTTAGTCTTAACGTTAAAATATAGGCAGTTGTGAAAACATATCATTTTCATTCGGTATTTTGAAAGTGCACAATAACAGCAAATCAGATTAAGTTACTTATAATTCAGCTTATTACAATGTGTGAACGGTGTATTAAAAGGGCACTATTTTAATAGACTTCTAGTATTTTCACTGCCGGAACATGTAGGCCTATGCTACAGATGCGCACAAGAGCGCGACGTGCAGTTTAACCTCGGAAAATTAGCCGCTATGAGGTTTTTCTTAACTGTGGAGTTAAACGAGGGCAGAACTGCAGTGTGCCTTTACATTTTATTTCTTCTCTTTATAGGACCAAAAAAAAAAAGACAATGTAAAAATTGTGGCAGTAAATAAAAAAAAAATTTATGCTCATTGACATAAACATTTGTGCGTTTAGAAAACACTATTAGAGTCAAACAAAATCTTATTAATGGAAAGAGATTACTATGTAATTACATAAGAACATCATTCCGCCAATCTGACTGCCTTTTGCCTGATACACGCGATGCTGAGACGATATATGGGACAAAACAAACACTGTACATCATCCTGCAGCAGATTTGCCACCACCTGTTGAAAAATGTGTTCAAATTCACAAAATCTACGAAATGAAGGAAACTGGCATCCCCTCTAGTCCTATGCACAGAAATGCAATGGGTGACATATCAGGTGAATGTGCAGGCCAGGGCAGTAGTAACAGTTGATGTTAACTTTCCTGCAAAACTAGAGCTATAAGTGTACCAGCTTTATCTTGAAGCAAACTATCTCCTGGACACTAAGTCAGAATATGTAGCGTGTGATGCCACAGAATAATCCTGTTCTCGCAGCTGTTGTATGGACGGAATCACCGAAATATGCAAGTTCGCCTTGGTGTGCTCCTGCCAGTCAAACACTTTTGGTTTGCGGGTTGCCGTCAGCAAGAACAAAGGGGATTGAGTTGCGCACCTAGAAGTGTCCTTGCTAGTTATATGTGATTGGCGGAGAATTATATAAAGTATCCCGGAAGAGAATGATGTAATGGTTCGACAGTTCTGGATACTCCTTGGCATTGCTAGGACTTTTTCCAAGTGGCTCTAGAAGCCGGGTTTGCGGGTAGGGGGTGTCAGATGTGTACACACACCCCGGGTGGGGCTGCAACTTCCCAACGTTGGAGGGAATCATCATCGGGCAGACTCTGCTGGTCGACACTGTCAACGAGAAGTCGCACTTCGTGTCACCATGATTTATGCAACTCTATGCTGTAGGGAGCGAGATGCTATTGGAGTTAAAATGTAATTAGAGGACTTTATATATTTCTGAAGAAAATTTCGGTTTAATCGTGCAGTGGGAATTNCTATGCTGTAGGGAGCGAGATGCTATTGGAGTTAAAATGTAATTAGAGGACTTTATATATTTCTGAAGAAAATTTCGATTTAATCGTGCAGTGGGAAGTANGCGAGATGCTATTGGAGTTAAAATGTAATTAGAGGACTTTATATATTTCTGAAGAAAATTTCGGTTTAATCGTGCAGTGGGAATTACCTTTAGGAAAGGGTTAAGGGCTAGTGTAGGAATGACTCGTATCCTCTTAGGAAGGAACTCGTGCGCACGTTGTAAAATGAGCAAACTATCTGGAGAATAGTATTGTCTGGTTGGTTCTGGGACACGATAGGAAGCTGTGCAGTGTAGAATTGGAGAAAATGCGTGGGAGAGCTGTGAATCAGTCGAGCACCACCAGCATCACCAGGCATTTGGTGGGAAGATTATCTCCGGCTGTGTACTGATTAGTGAGAGTGGTCCATCAGTGAAGCACTGCAGACAACCTAAGGCGTCAGGTGAGGGGAATACCTTCGGCTACAAGACTGATGGGATGCTGTCATCAAGGTGATATGCGATAGATGGGAGAAGTGAAAGACTGAGTTTTTTCTGGTAGTGCCGGCAACGCTTGCTGAAGACCAGTACACGAATCCTTGCAGACCTCCGTATGTTCTTTCAATGCATCGTCTTGCACAAACTGCATGTGACCAATGTAATGCTTCATCGATTTGTACCGATTGGACAGGTGATTGTAATGAGACAGTTAGTTAATGCCAACGACGGAATGAGTGCAATTAGATCCGGTTTGTGTGGAATGTACACTTGCAAGAAATTCGCGTGAAGTCGACGAATTTCAAAGTTAACCGTCGTTGGCTCTAAATTTTGATAAGCATACAACTCTTGCTACAAAGTAAAGCAAATTTGTTATAGAATACAACACAGAAGGTGAAGATGACAATGAAGAGAGCAATGATGAAAATTAACACTAAGGCAGTGATAATGCTGAAGATGATGATGGCGATTTTCTCGGTGCACTGACAACCCCTCCAACACGTTTGCTGCAACAAGCGAGATGAAGAAGGTCGAAGACGCCGAAACTACTGGCTATCTATTTCCCGAAGACCCGATTGAACTTGATATACTCAGATATTTGATTGACCTTCCAAAACGCGAGTATCTCACACACATTAACGAGATATTTTAAATAATAAGTAAACTGAAGTATCGGAAATATATCGCATGAAGTGATGAACTACTTCCTTCTGAAATTGTAATTAGAAAATAATAATAAATTAATATCATAAAATAATTGATTTTTCTTTATTTTTTGTGTTTTATTCTTTTTTCTCCTACAACTTTAAAGTGGTGCTATGAGTACTCGACTATTAGTATAAAAACCTGCATATAGAATGATAATAACGTACAGCAAACCCTCGTTAATCCGGCCCTCGTTGATCCGGATCTCCGGATGATCCTGATGTTTTTAATTTAATGTTCACATAGATAATATGTAAAATGAAGTGAATCGACTCGGCAGCTATAAATAGCTTTGACTTGACCTTGAATCCCTACCCATCACTTCTCCTCCCTCAATCTCCTCAGTTTTCCTACGGTTTTCAAACGGCACTTGTCATTTTGTTTATTGTGTGTGGTTCAACCGGATATTGTTTTTGTTTTTATCAAAGTGTTTGGTAGTATATTGTAGTGTACGTACAAGTTAAAAATTCCATCGAAGCCACAGAAGGTCGTGGTTTCAATGGATAAAAAATTAGACGCTATTAATCGAATTGATAAAGGAGAAGCATTGAAAAAAATAGCTGCTGAATTGGGAGTTGGAACTTCAACAGAGTCCGACTGGAAGAAGCAAAGGAAAGAAATTGAAGATTTTTGTTGTAAAATGATATGTAAAAACAGTCTGAAAGGCAGAGGAACGGCAAAATAAAAAGAAAAAAAAATGAAGCATTAGACGACGCACTGTTCATGTGGTACAGTGCTCAGCGAGAACGTGGTTTGCCTATAGCTGGACCGATCTTGGCCCAAAAAGCTTCGAGCTTAAACAAAAAGTTACCGAATTCTGACCTAGAACTCACTGCTAGCCAGGGGTGGCTAGAGCGTTTTAAAAACCGACACGGTATTCGCCAACTTACTCTGACTGGAGAGAGCTTGTCTAGTGATGTTGCTGCTGCTGAAAAATATCTGAAGAATTGACACCCGATCAAATTTATAATGTTGACGAAACTGGGCTTTTTTACCTGATGCTTTCAACAAAACGTTAGCATCAAAGCTTGAAAATTCGGCTAAGGGCTACAATAAAAGCAAAGATAGGCTAACTGCTATGGCTTGTAGGAATGCATTAGGGAAACATAAGTTTCCTCTTGCCATTGTAGGGAAATCCAAGAATCTCCTAGCGCTAAAAAATGTGAACCACAATACGTTGCCAGTGGTTTACCGACCACAAAAAAGTGCGTGGATGGACAGTTCTTTGTTTAAGAATTGGTTTTTTAATAACTTTGTTCCTGAAGTTCGAAAATTCCTGAAAGAAAATAGTTTACCAGAAAAAGCATCCAGGAGAACAAGAACTCGTGAGTGGAGGAATTAAAGTGAAATTTGTTCCACCAAATGTAACCCCACTGCTGCAGCCTATGGACCAGGGAGTCCTTAAAAACATCAAAAGAGTTTACCGAAAAGAACTGCTTAGTAAAATAATTGAAGAGGAAGGGGAAACAGTGTGATTGATTTGTTGAAATCAATCTATAACAAAGACGCTATTTGCATGGTTGCTGACGCTTGGGATTGCATCACAAAAAGCTCTTTGAAAAAGTCATGGAAAAAACTGTGGCCAGCTATTTGTGCTACAAACGAAATGGCAAGCGATGATTTGGTGCAAGTGGCTGCAGACGACCTTCTGCAAATGTTAGGAACAATAAGTGGGTGCTCAGATGTTGATATGGAAGACGTCAGTGAGTGGCTGAAAGACAACAATGACGGTGGCTACGGCACTATGACGGAAGAAGAAATTGTAGCGGCATGCACATCTACAGCAGACAGCGAGGAAGAAGATGACGTGGACGAGGAGGGAGCGATCACACCGCAACAGCGGACGACACCTGCAGATGCTGCGGACCAGGTGACAAACATATGGCGTACTTGGAGCATCAGCCCGACAACACTCCAGCTGAACTATTGATGATAAAGCGTTTGCGTGACCGTGCTTCATTCAAACGCCACACGTGTTTGANTCAGCCCGACACCACTCCAGCTGAACTATTGATGATAAAGCGTTTGCGTGACCGTGCTTCATTCAAACGCCACACGTGTTTGAAACAGAAGGTAGTGGACCAATTCTTTGCTAAGAAATGATGTGAAAAGTTATTTATATATTTTTTAAATGTCTTTTAAACAATTCTATGTAATTTTGTTACAAAACATAGTTTTTTATTGTAATAAACGGTAAGTCTGCTTATTTAAGGATTTGTTTTGCTTATTACCCGGATTATCCGGATTTTAGATTTTCCGAATTGCCTTTGGTCCCAGTTAGTCCGGATAAACTAGGTTTTAGGTATTTAGAATAAAATGCATGAATAATTTACTGCATACAAAATATTAATTCTGTCGATATATACAAATTTGGAGATAGTTGGTGAACGAATGTAATTTCTATACATATGGGTGGCGGACAAATCGAAGGATTGATCGATGAATCTATCGAAATTTTGGGATTGATCGGAGTAATGGGATTGATCGGAGTAATGGGATTGATCGGAGGATTGAGATTAATCGGAGGATTGTCGTTGAATGTTGTGGATGTTTGGAGGATTGACATGGATTGGTGAAGATTGTGGAGGATTGCTTAGGATTGTGATTGATCGAAAGTTTGGGATTGATTGAAGGATTGGTGTGGATTGGTGTGGTTTGGTGTAGATTGGTTATGTAGGTTGGTGTCTGCTATGGTGTGTGGATTGGTGTGTGGATTCATGTGCGGATTGGTGTGTAGATTGTTGTGTATTCGTGTGTGGATTGGTGTCGACTTGTATGTGTGTGATGTTTATTGTGGTGCGGATTTATGGAAAGATTGCGAAAGATTTAAGAATTGATGTTCACGAAGATCACAAGAGATAAGACTGTTTCTCGCCCTCTTACATTCCAAATCCTAAGGGCCTAGCCCTATTGGTATTTAAATTAACGCTAAGTATGTCTATAAAGGTGAAGACAGATGCTGATCTATACCATGATTATAACATTACTTTGGCAAGCGGTTGCCACTCGTATGAATGGTTTGGATTGGTCACACANATATATATATACACACACACACACACTGTGCATACTCATGCGTACCTGTCCCCGGAAGTGACATCATCAGTGATGTCCGAATTGCAAGTATATAAGTGAACTAACATGTATACTTCTCGCGGTCTTGGGGCTTATGTGTGCCGCCATTGTGAGATGCATTTTGCAGATTACAATTAATTTTTGATATGATTATTTTATTCAAATACTAATAGGGAAACATTACTAATTCGAAAGCATAGAATCATGAACTAAGTAAATAATTGTGAAAAGATACACCTTCAAAAAATTATAAACAATAAATACGCGTTAGGCCTATCTGTTTATAACCCGTAGAGGCTAATGTATAACATGCAATCGAAATTGCAAACTAACGTACAGTCAGCATGACAATAAGTTTTATGTAATCCAAATTGATATAATATTGAATCCTTGATTTGTCCTTACAAAATTTGGAAAATTAACAAGTTATTCACCGAAATGCATGTTAAATAAAAATGAATTGTCTGGGTAATAGCCGTGGTCGAAGGCAACAAGGTTGCCTGTCCGAATTCATCAAGTATGTCAACATAGTTCTTTATTGGTATTTAACGCAGAGCTAAGGACGTAATACTGCCAATGAGCGTACTATCATCTGAGTTAAGAATCAGTAGAGAATAACATGAAGCCGAGTTTGAGTAGCACCATGAACCCAGATCGGCGTCTTCATTCACTCGGGACGCACGAGGCTGTCCAGCTAGCTGTATGACAGATGTGCGTGGAGATCTTGTAGAGCTGGTGTGCGTGCTGCAAGGAGCTGCTCACCTGAGAGTTGAGGCCAACGACATAGGCAGGACATGGCTGCGTGCTGAGGACTCCTGCAGGAGTCCTGGGNTAGGCAGGACATGGCTGCGTGCTGAGGACTCCTGCAGGAGTCCTGGGCCAGCACATGAGGCCGTCCCACACGCCAGGACACTGCTGATTAGTGCCGTTACCCATCTCTTCCTCTGCATATCCTGCAACACGTACATAAGACGTAGTGTCTGCTGTTTAGATCATAAACCCAGTTTCATTACTGATATAATCATTAGCCATGTATTTGTACATCGTGTACCATCTATTGAGTGCGGGGCATATCAAAATCGCAGTAACCAACCCTCAAGTCCCAGCATTCAACTGCCTCATTGCCTCACGATTTAACATAACCACGTCCTTTTAACGGAGGTTATACACTGTTTCCATAGACACGTGCAACTGTTTTGAAATGTTATTACATTTCCTCAAAGTTTTAACATAACTAGGATATGCTGAACTTTCTATAAACATTGTTCTTTAAAACCACGAGCATGTTATAAAACAAAATGAAAACAAACATCCATGTAACTTTTTGAACTCGTAGTTTCGACGGTTTTTTTCTGACGATGGATGAGTCAATGTTGGGGACACAAAGAGAAGATGACAATCTGCCTGCCTCATCTTAAGCACAAGGTGTGACTCGCCGGGGTAATATAAGGCCAACTCACTACCTCACGTCTGCCAAGAGAAAGGAGAGGCGAACCTTGAGTTCTATAGCCCACTCACGGTTCCATCTGACTTTTCTGAAGCCGTACTCAAGTTCTACATCCAGAATATTCCTCCGTATGCCAACCAAGCTTACCCGAGTCTAGGAAGTTACATCGAAGGACAGCAGAATAATATTTTGCATGAGNACCTCCGTATGCCAACCAAGCTTACCCGAGTCTAGGAAGTTACATCGAAGGACAGCAGAATAATATTTTGCATGAGAACTATTTCTTACCTGGCATTAGTAACACATCTATTCTCTCCTCATTTTTATTCAAATGAACTTAAAATTTAATATTGTAATTTATAGCTTAAATCGATGTAAAAATTATATTTAAACAAAAATAAGGTACATTTATGTTAACAGAAGTATAAGAAAATTGTGATACATGGAATATTTAGGAAACAATAAAATACGTCACACATGGGGTGATTTTTGAAACATTTTATTCAAAAAGTGTGAATAAACCGCGAGTAGAGTATAATTAGGTATTCTGACCCACGTGTTCATGCACAGATGACTGTTAGAGAAATATAATCATAAAAGTAGCTCAACGTATGAAGTGATGCTTTTCTTTTAATTTGTTTTTGTTTGTTTGCGATGTGACATAAAACCAGCATTTTGTGATTGACGATACCACAGTGTGCGAGAACTATTGAAGTCTCGAGGATTCTTAGATCTGGAACTTAGCTGCTTACCTCCATGCTCACTGCCTGGGCTCTAATAAAAGATATTGGTAGTTTTCAGTAATCATGACATTTGAATATTCAATTATTTTGAGCTACTATTTTTACCGTGCATCCTTGACATTAAGAAGCAGGATTGATAAAAAGCAACTCTTGTTCTAGAGTCCCCCCACGACGAGCCAGATAAGTGGAAGTCCAAACGAGCTCATGTTTTACTAGAGCGCGAAGATGTATGTTGCGCAGCTGAGGAGGGTATAGCATAGGCAGGAGTCAGCTGACGGATTCCAGTGGCTGCTCGTGTTCGCCGGAACACGACTACTCAAGGCAAGGAGCCTCGCACGAGGTCAAGGGGCGTGAGTGACGGCCCATGTGCGAACCGGCACCTGCGGTTTCAATTACGCCATTAGCAAGCCACTCAACGTCGATCCTGTAGCGTAACATATGCGACGACAAATTACCCGGCTGCGTATCTTCTAACTTGCCGACCTCTGAGAATAGCTTGCATTCAGATAGTTAGGCCTTGGCTTCACCAATAACGTCAACAGAGATATGAGTATTTGAAATTAAGTTTTGTTTGTTATGTGAAAAGAGAAAGGGGATAATTTTTTGTTTTATCTTTTTAAATAAAATTTGTGATATGAGTTATACTATTCTTAAGTGAAATTAAAGAAAAATTAATTTATGGATAGGTTAAAATTATTTATTTAATCGAAGGAGAACGTGTGTTTTAAATGGTTATGAACTCGGAACACGTTACAAAACCGGTAACCAAATATAAGCGAATTTCGGATTGCATTTTTTAAAGTACAATATTTTGCTTGTATAGTTGCACATCAGACCAACATTCGTACGTGTCAAGTAACATGATATAATTGATGCTATAAATGATATGGAAGCAAATGTGGTAAAATTGACATCGATCTGTAATTGGAATGCAGAGCTATGGTCACATTTGAGGACTAAAGGAGGTTATGACATTGTTACTAGTGATTGTATGACACCAAAACAATCAACTACTGATTATGAAAAAAATCTTAAATAATGGATGCAGAAGGACTGCAGAGCCCAAGAAAGAACAGTTACTCGATTTGATGAAGTGCCATGTATTGTATTGACATACAATAGACTTCTTCTGTACAAATTTGGTCAACATTATTGACACTTTTTGAGAAGAGATATGAAATCAGTCTAAAATATTTTGCAGACATTTAATGGAACCAAATGTATGTCCAGTTTTATACCGAGAGTAGAAGAGTTAGTAAATCTGAGCAAAAATTTAAGTGAAAAATTGTCAGAAAATATGATTTTTACGAAGATACCAATGGTTTAACAATTTTTTGCACTTTGTTAGTGCTTGTGAATTAGTTCCCTCTGATAAGCAAATATTGAGTAATTTAACAGCAAAATTATTAGTTGAAGAAGAAAGTTAATAGAATATTTGAGATTCATTGGCACTTGCAACAAAAAAAGTTCATGCAATCTAAAGCAATGTTATGAGAGTGGAAAACCAGATCATGTGAAGGCCAAATGTTATAAACTGAATCCACCTAAAAGTATTATCCACTTTAATTTTGTAACAAGATAGACTGCATGAAGGACTGCTAAAGTTCAAAAGATAAGGCTCAAAAAATAAAAATAGCGATAACGGATAAAAGAAGATTTCATTTGACTGAGTACAGCTTTCCACAATGGCTGCGAAAATGATGCGTGCCCCATGGATAGTGGGGCTACTAAAAATGTATGTTGTAAAAATAACTATTTTCTTTGTATAAAATGCTTGATGAAAATGAGTAATACAAATTTGGTGGTGGTAGTGGTAATATAAGATAATATTTTGTTGTTAATAAGGAGTTCATAAAAATCACGTTACTAGGAGCATTGTTTGTTCCACATATGGAAATATATTTATACTCAGTATGTCATGCCCTTTATAAAGGTAACTAACTTTGGTAACAAACCATAATGTGTCCAACATTTTGAACAAAGAAGTGTAAACATTTGCAATGAGATATGGAAAATTGTACAAGATGAATTTTCCAGTACATAGAGAAACTTCATCAGCATTCGGAAGTTGATGAATCAGACCTCTATACCTGGCATCAAAACACGGTCCACCTAAACCCCCGTCAGATAAAAATAAAATAAAATTATGGTATAAAGTTTACTGACAATCATAAAATAATCTGCGAAAATTGTGCTATGGAAAAACAGAAAAGAGTAGGTTTTGAAAGGAATAGTTCAAAATCCTCAAAAGTTTGAGATTATTTATGCTGATGTTTGTGGTCCAATGATAATTTCATCAATATGAGAAAATTTGTGTGTTTCAAACTAAGAAGACAAAAAGGAATTGCAGATTGATTATATGGTATATAGCATCAAAGAAGAGTTAAAGAGGAACATAACTAAAACCTTATTAAAGTACTCAATAATGCAGTCATTGTTAAAGATAACATAGTGGTAGGAATGAAACCAGCTGAAGTCTGAAGTCTGACAGCTGAGAGACCGAAACGATCAACAGAGACCAAAACCTGTGGATGATCATGAAGATGTGTTAAATTTATGTGAAATCGAATTAAAATGTTTCTTATGACAACAAAATGAAGAGTGATCAGCGTGAGAGTTGAAACGAGGCTATCCATCAATAGCTGAACACAGTGAGAGAAAATAACGCTCGTATCAAGGTGGAAAAACCGCTATTGTCTCCAATAATATATACAAAATGAGTGTTCAAAAAATAGTAAAAATTAGTGGAGTGGGGAAGTTTGGGCGGCTCTTAACATCGAGGTATTGAGAGCCAATGAGGGTGAAGCGAGATGAGTATATGGAGCAGCGCCAGAATGCAAGGATGGGGGAAACAGCAGATCCCCGAGAAAACTCACCGACCAGAGGCATCGTCCGGCACGATTCCCAAGTGTGAAAGAAAACCGAGAGTGACCCCAATGGGAATCGAACCTGGTTCGCCTTGGTAGGACGTGAGTGAACTAGCCACCGCTCCACCGCGGCCCCAGTAAAATTGTGACACTATTATTTACAGCAAGACGTGTTGCTCGAGGTTTCCAACAATGGAGAGACTTTGGATTATCAGAATTTGATGCATCTATGACTAAGCTGTCGTCTACGTTAGTTATTGTAGCTGTAGCTATTCAGATCTGACAATTTATGCATCATATGGAAGTTTACATGTCAGTACCTCCCGGTATAGAAGTGGGTGATAAAAACTTATTGTGACACCTCAAAAAGTCATTTTAGAATCTAAAAAAATTCCCAAAGGATTGAAATGAAAAATTCTATGATATCATGGGAAAGGAATTCTTTGTAAGTTCTATGAATGAATATTGTTTTATTTACCGAATTCGATGGAAATAGTTGGCTCTACTTACTTCTTTATGTAAATGATTTGACTTTGGCTGGAACGAGTGAAACTGAAATAAAAATGCTCAGTAACAAATTATGCAACTATTAAAAAATTAAGGACATCGGTGAACGTTCTACTTATCTTGGGATACAAATTTAAAACCACTTAACTTCACGACTGAATTGGGTTCTTCAGCAATTTAGCATGGCTGATTGGAAACCTGTGTCAACACACATGCATTCTCATTTCTAAGTTTGTCTTCAGAATGGAAAGAAAGGTGATAAAACTTTGAAGATTAAGTGTTTTAAGATTGTCGGTTGTTTAATGTACGCAATATGAGACTCAATACCAGATATATGTTGGTAAGTGTCTTTCCTTAGTAACAGCCGAAGTATTGCTAGTGAAGAATGATGGACAGCACTGAAGAGAATCCTACTTTAGAAGAATGACACCAACATGAATCCGGCCTTTAGGATAATTCATCAGCCATAAAGGTTTTGTTGTTGCTGGCTGGGCGTAAGTATAATTGTGGATATCATCTTCGTCATCAAACAAACAGTGTTATTTTTATTGATCATCAGCTAAAGCAGAATATATTGCAATAAGTGCAATCATCGAATCTTGTTGGTTGCGAAACCTCGTTCAAGATATTTACTTATTTTATTTTTAGATAAGTAAAGCCAAGTAGTGAAATTTTTTGAAGATAACTCAATTAGCTATACGAGTGGCAAGTAATTGTAAGAGCAAGCTCCTTAAATTTTTTCATGTTGAATATAATTTTATTAAGGAACAATATAAGGATGGGAATTAAATTATCAGTTATGTTATGGATTGGCGTTGCCAATATTTTTAAAATGTTTGTTGATTGTTTTGAGGGAGAATATTGATGAAAATAATGTCAAAAAACACAGATATACACTGAAGAGCCAAAAAAATTGGTACACCTGCCTAATTTCGTGCAGGGCCCCCGCAAGCACGCAGAAGTGCCGCAAGACAACGTGGCATGGACTCGACTAATCTCTGAAGGTATGCAGGAAGCATTTCACACCATATATCCTGCAGGGCAGTCCACAAATCCATAGGAGTGCGAGGCGGTGGAAATCACTTCTGAACAGCACGTTGCAAGGCATCCCAGATATGCTCAATAATGCTCATGTCTGGTGATTTAGGTGGCCGATGGAAGCGTCTAAAGTCAGAAGTGTGTTCTTGGATCCACTCGGTAGCAACTCTCGACGTGTGGGGTGCCGCATTGTTCTGCTGGAATTACCCACGTCCGTCGGAATGCACAATGCACAATGCACATATATGAGTGCAGGTGATCGGACAGTATGCTTACGTATCTGTCACTTGTCAGAGTCATATCAGGGGTCCCATTTCACGCCAACTGCACACGCCCCATACCATGACAGAGCCTCCACCAGCTTGAATAGTCCCCTGTGGACATCTAGGGTCCATGGATTCATGAGGATGTCTCCATACCCGTACATGTCCATCCACCCGATACAATTGGAAACGAGACTCGTCAGACCTCAGGCAACATGTTTCTAGTCATCAAAAGTCCAATGGTGGTGTTGGCGGGCCCAGGCGAGGCGTAAAGCTTTGTGTCGTGCAGTCAACAACGGTACACGAGTGGGCCTTCGGCTCCGAAAGCCCATATCAAAGATGGTCCGTTGAATGGTTCGCACGTTGGCACTTGTTGATAAGGAACATATTTTCATTACACTGAAACAAGTCCAGGAAAAGGGAACAGGATATGTGAGGAATATAATAGTAGAGTTGTTAATGTTTATAATTTAATGCCCCAGCATTGAAATCTGCACCAATTTGAGAAAGGGTTGCACGTCTGTCACGTTTAATGATTCTCGTCAGTCGTCGTTTGTCCCGTTCGTTCACGATCTTTTTCCGGTCGCAGCGATGTCGAAGATTTGATGTTTTACCGGATTCCCGATATTCACGGTACACTCGTGAAATGGTCGCAGGCGAAAATCCAAAATTTATCGCTACCTCGGAGATGCTATGTCCCATCTCTCGTGCGCCAACTATAACACCACGTTCAAACTCACTTAAATTATGATAACCTGCCATTGTAGTAGCAGTAACCGATCTAGCAACTTTGCCAGACGCTTGTTGTATGCACGCCTATACCAGTTTTTTTGGCTCTCCATTGTATATATGCACTTAAAAAATAAAGCAAAAATATAACTACAGTGCAGACAAATAGTAACCAAACGGTTTTAATCCAAGCTTAAATAATGTATCTTCTTTCCCTCCGTCGTTGCCGACTTTACAGGGCGTATGCCAGTCATTGTGCCCGTTAAAATATATATACAGGTGTGACAGTGGAGTGTGGTGAAGTGTTACAATGTAAGCTGGTGCTTTCTCAGTGCTATATACACACAACGGACGCAGCAGGAACCAGTTACAAGAGTGGAGCCGAGATAAAATTAATGTATTGCAGCCACTCACGAGAGAGCGGTGAGGCACCCACTACACAGTTGCTGTGACGTCAACTGCACTCCAACGTTTAAGTGGCTGATGTGTAAACTAGCAAACGATTTGACAAAGCACAGAGAAGAACACAGCTTACCTTGCAACAGTTCACCATACACCGCCGAGGTAAGGGTAATGACCATTTTCGAAGGTTGATTTACCGCGAACAGCCTAGGTACTTACCAGCGAGCGTCTCATTGTGACATTTGTCTCTGTAGAACTGCAGCACCAGCTCCTGATGTGCGCCGCTCTCTATCTTCACACGCCGCACCTGCACACGAACAAAACTTGTTTAGATAATTATAACTCAACACGAGTCTCACTACAGCAGGCTAACTTTGACCAAGTACTAGTGTAACATTTTGTTTATTTCTAGTTAAATGCTGTAACAAGAAGTTTCCACATTCCCTTTGGATGTGGAAACTTTTATCTACAGATTACTTGGAAGCAAAGCAGACCTATTGTAAACTAGCAGTGACGATGTTCTGGATAACATAATACCTCGTATAATAACACTAGGAAACATCGTCTATAATATCGAAAACCTTCTGACAACTGGTTCGAAACCACTACCTCACAAAAAGATTATATATATATGGAACACAACTATTTTGTATTCAGTACGATGTCTAACATCGTCAGTGACTTACACAAAGTGATTAAGAACATTCGCTCAAAGTACTTACTGGCCAATCGTGTCAGAATGGATCGTGATATAGCTAATGAAGAAAACTTTAAATGTATTACCAAGCGATTCGACATTATGAAACCTGCACCACCACCTCCATCGACTGTAGCATGGAAGGCCCAACCATACAAGATGGCGTCCAAATTGTGATGTTGATGTCAAAGGGGGACGTCATAGGATTGGTGACATCATAGGGGCGATGCACACATGGTAATGTCATAGGGGCAGTGACATCATATGATAATGCCATCCAAGATGGCCGCCGCAATGCAATTCAAGATGGCGGCTGTGTATCTGTCCGCCACACACCACTAGTTGCAACAGAATCGGCTACATCTAGCTACCACCCTGATGCAGGTCACTGTTAACATGTGTTTGTTACATGAACACACATGTGTTTGTTACATGAACTCACGATGGGCGTTGAATAACTCTGGAAACATTATTTTTTTCTCAGTATTATTACAAAGGGTGATACTTTCCCACAGAAGCATTGTTAACTGTCATCGCAATGTGTGCACTGAAGCAAAAGTTATGATTGAATCATAACTGTGTGAATAATCGTAATACGCAGTATCATATTCGACAGAAACTACTGACGTTGTGCGAAGTTTTACCTCACCGATGTGGCATTACTACGGAGCGTATTCTGTTACTACACATCCTGTAACTAGTACGCAACATGGTATGCAACGTGACTCCGGATATAATAACATAATGGAGTGTTCTTCGTCAGTTTGCTTCCATCTGTATCCATCAGTTTCCGTCAAGACGTTGGCATATTGTTTTCTGTCACCTGAAATGTTTTGCTTCTCATACTGCAAAAAAACTGAATCAGGATATTTTCGAAAGGAAAACGGGAAATCTGTTCCAGTCAAATGCGGTTGAAAAAAAAAACTGAAAAATGCGTAGAGTTTTTTTCAGAGTGGGGGAGTGGGGTTACTAAATTTAATATTTCGTAAATTGTTCTTGTAAGCAAAAATCTAAAACTTGCAGCGCGTGGTGAGCAACGACGAGAACAATCCAAGAGCTGCACTAACTGAGAGCTAGCGTACACACTCGCACGCAGGACTGTTCTCGAAACTCAGCTACTTCCTTATTGGCCGCTGACCCACTCAGTAGCCAATTGTTACCGCGCAGCAGGTGACGTGGAATTCCAACTTTGTTTCCTTGCTGGTTTATTATCCACTCAGTTCTGCAGGACGTTTGTCGTAAACTGTGATCCATTTGCAGAATGACGGGAATTAATAGGTGTTTCAAATTTACCTTGTTTTTTCAGATGAGTTCAATAACTTTTCCCGGTATTGGGAATGAGAGAGACTGTTGCCACGACAGACGACC
This sequence comes from Clitarchus hookeri, assembly GCA_002778355.1. NCBI lineage: Eukaryota > Metazoa > Arthropoda > Insecta > Phasmatodea > Phasmatidae > Clitarchus > Clitarchus hookeri. Next base: position 386,111 of record NQII01001532.1, on the reverse strand, counting down.
GATGACTGTCGTCACCAGAAGTGTAATGAGATTTAAAAATCGTCACACCCTAGCTGTAACTGCCAAAACAATTATGTTCTTAATTACGCACTTGCATTACGACGTAATTTTAGTCACTATATTCTGTGATCAAACTAGAATCTCACATACACACACGTTCCTGTATTTCCTACACTCCTTTGTCTACAAACTAGTAAAACGTACTTCTGATTTTGTATGCCGTATCGCAAGACAAGAAATTTAAAATTACGCGAAGCGTTCTAAGACTTATAATAAAAAAATGTACGAATAAAGGGGCGTACAAAGTGAAATTGTAAATATAAAATAATTTGCAAAATCAAACTGAAAATTATGAAATGAAATTTGAAATAGACAATCGCAAAAATTTTCGCTTGAGTGTGCACTTGAATATAAATTGTATTTTTCATTGGGAAAACATGTTCATCTTACTGTGCAGAGTGCTCGCTTTGGAGATCGAAGTTGAGCCTCCCTCTGTGTACGCCGCTGATCCACACATGGCTCTCACAACGGCTACGTGCTTCTAAAAAGAATAATTTTCAATCTAAGTTAAACGTGCCACAGTTAAATTACGAATATGACAAAGCGAGTGCTCTGACATTTCAAATGCGCCAGACACGCATTCTAACAACGTAGTTCTGACGGTCCTAGTGGCAATAAAGCGGCTCGGTGTTGGGGCTCAGAAATTGGTTCCGGCGCAGATGACATGCGCACTCGCCCCCGTCCTTCGCCCCCTCCCTCCCCGCAGCTACGTGCAACAGCACTGCTACAACCTCGTTACACTTCGCAGCAGGNTCGCTTTGGAGATCGAAGTTGAGCCTCCCTCTGTGTACGCCGCTGATCCACACATGGCTCTCACAACGGCTACGTGCTTCTAAAAAGAATAATTTTCAATCTAAGTTAAACGTGCCACAGTTAAATTACGAATATGACAAAGCGAGTGCTCTGACATTTCAAATGCGCCAGACACGCATTCTAACCACGTAGTTCTGACGGTCCTAGTGGCAATAAAGCGGCTCGGTGTTGGGGCTCAGAAATTGGTTCCGGCGCAGATGACATGCGCACTCGCCCCCGTCCTTCGCCCCCTCCCTCCCCGCAGCAACGTGCAACAGCACTGCTACAACCTCGTTACACTTCGCAGCAGGCAACACCACATTCATATATCCAGGAAGTACACTCGAGGGCGCTTTTCAAGCATGCTTACCTCCCTTGCCTTCCGTGTAACTGCTACAGTTTCTTTCGTCGAGAGAATTTTTAAGTCCGCGTTTCATATGCGACCCTGTCAACTCTTCTAGACTGATTCGTCAATTCCTATGGTTGTTTCCGTTAAAGCGAGTATTTATGAAAACCGTATTTTGTTTCTTCGAACTGCGAGTTGCATGTCCTTACCCAGCTTCCTGGAAATATTAGTAGAACACCGAGAATTTCGTGAATTGGTTTTCCATCGAACTAGTCTTCACAATCCTCCATGTACCTACACTCAATCTCAGTTACGAGAGCCACTTTGCGACAGTTCTAAGGCAGCGCCAGTGTTATTGCTTTGATGATTGGTCCTCTCGCCCAGGCTGTGATGATACGTGAAAGCCGTGCTGTTTGTGTTAGTTTTGTTAATTTGACAGAAAATGTCTTTACAAGACTCCTCTTATTCAGAGAATATTATATTCAGCCTTCATGTCAACTGTCAAAACCCGGCCTTCGCAGCTGGGAGAGTACACTCCAGGCAACGTAGTTGGTCTAGTGGATGCTGCCACAGGGACAAGTTTTGTGCACGATTGTTGTGACTCTCTTACACTGTTTCTCTTTGTAACTAGCTCACAACTACACAGTCTGTGTATAAATATTTCTGGTAGAATTATTATGGTAGAATAAAATAATATCTGCTTGAACACTACCTTGCCACCAAANCGTGTATAAATATTTCTGGTAGAATTATTATGGTAGAATAAAATAATATCTGCTTGAACACTACCTTGCCACCAAAAGAATTCGCGAATGACACAGGGGCGTTGATATGACAAAGTTACGTAGATTTTTATAAAGGATATCAACTTTTAAATTAGGTGCGTGGTTTCTTAAAACATCGTAGAATTAACATTTACGTTTTATTCTAACCTATAACAATAATAAGCATTGCACCTACTTTTATTTGATATTCACACAACTGTTATCGTTTGGTATTTTTAACATGGCAACACAAATATGAGACTTGAAAACCTTTGTATGTTTTGTTGAAGTGATTACCGAAGTGTAATCGCGGGGAAGTTTCATTTCTCTCGCACAATCGTGAAGATGATAGCGTGATACGGTGCTTTGTATAATATGCTGGCGTAAAAGATTTTCGCAATTTCTCACACTCTCTCTAGCAGTGGGAATTATGGGAAGAGTTGTTGTTCACAACATGGCACAAGCTGCATTAATTNTATAATATGCTGGCGTAAAAGATTTTCGCAATTTCTCACACTCTCTCTAGCAGTGGGAATTATGGGAAGAGTTGTTGTTCACAACATGGCACAAGCTGCATTAATTTATAAAATGTCGGTGTGCTGAAAGCTGCCAGTAGCATCACCTCACAGATTGACTACAGTTATATTGATGCTGTTATACACAGCACAGCGCCAAACGTAACACTTGGTATTCTGCAAACTACCCTACGTTAATTATTATTGGAGATCCAGAAATTTCGCAGATTCATTTGGCAGTAAGACTCCACAATCCTTTGTGCACTAGAGCGTCAGTTAGTTGTTCATTGGCCGATGCCCCAGTTAGAACGGTATTCGGCCCTAGTTTTCTTGCAGATCAGTTATTGGTTAACATTTCTTCAGGGCGTGTCTTACAAACTGCGATCCAATTGAGACAGAAAGTCGAATGTACAGGTATTTGAAGTCTTGCTTGTCATCATATGAAATCACGAAATTTCCGGCTCTCTAACAATTATTAGAGACCCAAAAATTTCTCGAATTGATTTGAGGTCAAGATAAATGTCAACTGCACTGCTAGAAAAGGAGGACGAAATCCTTGCTTACTGGTCTATGGTTAAATAGGGCAAGAGCCAATTAACTTCCAACTGATGCTGGAATACAGAAAGTAATGAGGAGTTTAATGTTTAATGAATTCGCGAAACATCCGGATGTCTAACGTTTATTTTGGCAAGTCGTGTGGAGGGATTCATCTCCACTGCCTCTCGTGCTGAGCAATCAGCTTCCTCATGAGTTGTGCTCCTCCGACTTCCGCAATTTGCGGCACTTCCGCTTTCCTAACTTCATTTCACACTTATGGTTCAAGCAAATCTTATAATTAGTTTCAAATTTAATGCTTCCTTAGTTCAGAGGTTCCAATTTGCCAGTCGAGAAGACATTAAGACATTTCTTCTGCGGTTGAACACATCTCTCGCATAACTCGCTCGGGTCTCTGTGAGAAACTCGTCAACCACTTTTACTTGATTTTTATTTCAATTCTCACATTTAAGTTTACTTTTGAAATAACACTCCTCAAATAACTACGAGGAAGTTTCTGTATTCCTTATCAACTGAATGATTTTATAATATGGTATCAAATATTTGTTAAATAAAACTAAAATTAGAAAACTTTTACACGTTTAGATGTGTTTATTGTGTAAAAATTTTAAAATTTATTAAAGTAATTAATTTTATTACATACAGCTCAAAATAATAATATGAGTTTTTAAGAAGTTTATTATTTGACAACCTTATAAATTCAGTTTACGTTTTATAACAAAATGAAAATATTTTGTGCAAAAAACTGAGTACTTCGCTGGCAAACTTAGTGTGGCATTTCACGGAAATGTCTTTGTCTTTCTGCTGACTCAAAGAACATTAAGTAGAAATGAAACATCTATGTTTAGTTAACTAATATAAAATGGCTTGAAAAGATTTTTTAAGTAAAAAATATTTTTAGTTAATTATAACAATATAAGTGTTATTGCTACGTTATTTACTTTCGAAAGCGTCGTATCAAAGAAAGATACCCCCTCTTAACTTAAAAAAAATTAACACTTGAACTTTTCAATAACGCCAACACTAATGAATAGTGAACAGCAAAATTTTGCGCGTTGAAGGATCAGCGAACCAGACTCCACAGTCCTCTGGTACCGTCCAGCATCAAGTATTAGTTTTGTCTACTGCCCTAGTGAGTAGCGAGTAGTATTTGAGACCACGCCGGAGTCCTTGTTTCTTTGCAGGCTTGTAGTAGACTGTGAGGCATTCAGAGATAAAACTGCTGTCGTCTCACACATTCAGATACCGACATTTCGCTTTAATACACGGCACAATGTTACACTCCACAGTCTTATACGTACTCAAGTAGATCTCACGTTCTCATTGCCAGCTGCCACAGTCATAACTCTTGTCTCATGTAACGAGTGGTCCACAGTTCCTCAGGGCATAGCAGGTGAGCGGTGGCCTGATGAAACACGGGAGGTTAAACGCACTTTGGTGACAGTTAGACTGTCATGAAAGTATAACGCGGAATATCAGTGACGCTACCCATGGAGAGATTCACTTAACTGAATAAGTGTTTTACATTTAGCTTGTCGATTGTGCTGAAGCAAGTTGCTGAGCAAGGAGCCACTCAGGCTCGTCTCACTCTGAGTCAACTCGGGCGCAATCTTCTGCTCCATGCACCGAGGACCTAGTTGTTTCTTCCTCAAGAGTTAGCAGTCCGGACATATTTGCTGTGGATTTGTTGTTTGCGCGTCCAGGCGTGTCCCAGCAGATAAATACCCTGGAGATAGGCAAGTTTACTAGGATTTTCACAGCACGTAAGGTTTTTCTGTTATAACATTAATTGTACTCAACAAGAACAAATCTTGTAAATGGTAAAAAAAAAATCACATTTTCGGAGTTAGTGTGTGCGATTCCCTTAAGAAGTAAGATAAATGTGAAACCGCACACCCGTAGTTACATTGGTGGACTCTCATCGCGTGTAATAAAGTGCCACTGTGTAGAGGAAGGCGCGGCGACGGGAGAGCACTGCACGCCGGTTCAGCGCCTTGCGCGTAGGGGCGACGGGGCGCTGGGCGCGCGTGCTATTGTCACCCGTATCGCCAAGCCTCGAATGGTGTACAGATCCATGTACGCTTAAGACTTTTCTCCCGCTAAACCATGAAATATCATCTATGTCTAGAAAAAATCACTCTTGAAAGACCTTCTCATAATTGGTTCCTTATTAGAGGCACTTTATTGCACGCTATGAAAGCCCACTGATGTAACTAGGTACGAATGTAAGCTTTCTCATTTCTCTTGCGTCTGCTGTCACATAAAAATAACTAATATTTGGGGATACCACATTCAAAATGTCTTTACCGTAAATATGAGAACCTAAAATTAAATTTTTGATTTCTAGAAAATTAAAAAAAGTTATATTAACACAAAGTATGGTTTCAGCTAAAGTAATAAGAGTGGCAGATTACAATTACTTCAAACCCGACAGTTAGTACATCAGCGTTAAGTGCTGTTTTAAATTTTACGTTAAAAGTTATAATTCTAATACGGACGAGTAACATAGCAGAAACTCAATAAATATTATTGAAAGTATTTTGATAACGCATATAATTATTTTGAAATGTAGCTTAACATATAAATGTTGAGATTTTTATATATTATATTATATATATATATATATACACATATACACATATATATAAAAGGTTTAATTTTTTTTTTTTTCGAAAAGTTATTTTATTCTATTGCCATATTTTCTCGGTCTATTAATTCACTTCACATCTGTAGTATGCTAAAAATGTAGAAAATAATTGTAACTTTTTGAGCGCTTTAAGTAACTTGATCACGTATATACAGCATTTGGTTGCTGGGTTACTAGGCTGATTTGGGGACGCATTTAGCCAAGCAATTACCGGTCTTCGTGGATGCAGCCTGTTTGTGTAAGAAAAGCGACTAACTTGAGACATGTCTGTAGACGTGTGTAGTTCTCAACATCTTGTAACTCCTGAAATTGATTTCTTTTGCCAAAGCGGATGTAGCTACCACTCTCCGCCACAAGACGGCATCGTTCTCCCATTTTTTTTAAAACTTGACAATGTTTTTTTTCAATAAAATGCCTAATTTTTTAGGATATATTTATTAAAAATAAACGATCAGGTCAATGTCCTACAATAAATAGGGAGAAAAGTTAAATTTCGCCATGTTGTTAAACATTACAAGCGAGGTAGTGTTAATGAAGATGGTTAGAAAGTTTCTCAGTGTTGAATAGGAGTTCAATACCGTGATTGTGTTTGCTCTGTCATCAGCAGTGCTTGTACTTGCTGGTGCTATTTGCCCCTCATATCCCAGTTACTGCCGCTTAATTAACTGCCTTCGTTAACACAGCAGGCACGCTTCGTTAAGCGCAACAGGTAAACGACAGTTTAACGACATCGCTCCTGACACAATCTTGCATCTCGCTGCTGGTTTACGTTACGCTAACTTTAAGTCGCAGCATTCTTTACGTCGTTATCATCTGAGAATTTTGCTTTAAAAACTTTTAGTTACACTACAATTCAAATATCGCAAAAGTGTTGGACTTGGGATTGCAAAATAGTTGTTCACGCTCTGAGAAATGGTTTTGTTAAATCTAATCTTGTTGGGCGTAACCAAGTTAATTGTTTGTATATGTGCAATTAAATATTTTGTTGTTGTAACGATGATTTTTCGTTGTTTTAATTAGGTTGCCACAAACTGTAAGACTTAGTTGGTGTAACTAAAGATTTTATTGTCTATACGTAGGTGAGAGGAGGTGATTATCAGACATGTGGTTAAATCCGACAAACCTTTTCCACTACAAATGGTATTTTGCATGTCGCACACAATCTGGTGGCAAGAAGTTCAACTCAATACAATACTGAAAAGTTATTTTCCAAGGGATTTAAGTGTAGCCATTTTATACAGAAGGAGACTAGTCACTTTCTGGCATGAAAAGTAAAAATTATCATTCAGTTTTAATGAACTGTAGATATCTGTATTAGTTACTAATATATTTGACACTATAATTTATTGCAAGTATGGTTAGTAAGCTTTACTTCTATGGAAGCCTGAATAATACGAGTAAAATGTAAAGATTATGACGGCCGTGTTTTTAAAACACACTAAAGGGGCACATTCAGACAACAAAGGTTGGGCAAAATCAGGCAAATGTCTGATTGTACCCCTAACAATCCCACCACAGCAATTAGCTTCTGTAAAACACTTTTATAATGTAAGGTACACTTTATTTTTTGGTTCTATGGGAGAAAAAGTGTGTTATTCATCTGGTTAACTGTTAATATCTATTAATTGATATGTAAGGTGGCATTTTTCTTAAATAAAGGAAATGTTGCAATTTTCCCCGAAAGGCAGTAGGCTACAATAATAACGTTAATGTCTTAAATTCAACCAAATTTGGGTCATAGCTAATCTTCATAACGTTTTGATTTTAGTGTTATTTTTAATATATTCACCAAAAGTTCAGAATGGCCAAGAACAGGAAAAGGGAGACTGATAAAGGAATATTCTCAGCAGAATCCGTGAGAAGAGGAGTCATACTATGCTTAGAAGGAAAGAGAATTCTAAGAGCTGTAGCCTAAGTAGGAGATTCGTTCCAGACACTCCATGGCTAAGTCTCTCTTAGAAGGCCTCCTACTGTTTCTGAAACAGTGTCCATCTCATGTAACCAAGTATCAGGTTTATTATTGTGATTTAGGGTATGTTAAGAAACATAAGAAAAGTCTTGGTGAATACATCATAATGGCACCATATTATGCATGCAAACGAATGTTTTCTGATGACCAGGAAAGAAAATTGGCGAAATACATGATTACATGCTCACATAAGTGTTATGGCTTATCTACAATTAAATCCGCGAGATGGTATACGAAATGGCACAAGCCAACAACATAGAAAATCCAGAAAACTGGGCCAAGTCCCAATCAGCTGGACTAAACTGGCTGATGAGCTTCTTAAAACGTCTACCTGGCTTGAGCTTAAACAACCTGAATCCTGCAGCTTAGCCAGAGCTATTTCATTTAACAGGCAGAATCTTAGGGAATTTCATGACAACGTTGAAGATGTAATGAAAAGGTCACCACATTTTGCTGATGGTACAAGAATATCCAACCTTGATGAGACTGGCAAAACCACAGTCAAAAAGCCCAAACATATAGTTGTTGCTAAAGGTGCTAAGCTTCCTCCAGTCATGATATTTCCAAGGAAGACATTCAATGAGTACATTCTTTTTGGAGGTCTACCAGTAACACTTGGGCTGGCAATACACTCTGGATGGATGAACTCTGGCTTATTTCCTCAAGTGATGCAGCCTTTGGGCAATGTTTATTTATGACAACCATGAAAGCCATCTTTCAATTGCAGCTGTCAACATTGCAAACGAGAGAAGGTGCACATGCCGTCCTCTCACTACATACTCACTGCAGTAAAAAATTACGTCATTTAGATGTTGTCTTTGAAGTTTAATGGCAATTGTGAGTTTGTGTTATTATGATGGTTTGATTGTATTGTGTTAAGAAATAGTTCTTATTCGAAATTGTACTACATTGAGTGCACATGATTGCACTGAGCAGTCCCTTTGATGTAATTTCCTACACTTGACTAATGTCTGTTTGCGCGAGGCGGAAAAATATACTGGATGTAAAAATTAAGTAGGGCTTCAGAACAGTTGGAAATAACCGTGAATGGAGTATAGAAATGACATGTACACAAATGATTCAGTTCAAATAAACAGTAATAGGCATAATGTGTTTACATAGTTTATAAATAAGCATTACGAAATTCAATAATGAAAGCAATATAAGACCAATTAATTAAAGTTTTACTAATTTTATAGTTATTCGTCAATATAAATTGTGTTGAATGCAATATAATTTTAAAATCAAACCTATATCATTACTTATTGACGCTTGTTAACTGACATGTGGTTCTACGACATATGGTTAAGGGGATGTGTACACCTGTTTGTAAATTTTAACTTTTTGTAATTAATTTATAAACCGATAAATTGCTTAGTGAATATATCACCAGTAAAATTTGTTCCAACAACTAAAGCCTTTACTGCGCAAGCTTTATTGTACCGAACACGAATACGAAAAGGTTTCCCTTATCAAACTCACAGCCCCATCTGGTGCATTCATTAATTTCGCACAAATGTTTATACGAAACAGTTTCTAGCCGCCTGGAATGTAAATTCCACGAGGGTTCTTGGAAAGATAGAAACCAGAAGCTGGCTTCTTTCACATCGATACAGAACTTTCAAACAAAGCTTGAAACTGCAGAGCCCAAGTTTTCCGTGCAATTCAAAGAGTTTCGTATTTCTTAGCTCGTGCACAGAAAAAAAATTAAGGTAGCCCAAAGGCATTGCATATTACAGAGATAATGTTGGAAGTTAAATAAAAAAATAAAATAAAAAAATTGCAATGAAAGTGCACATGGTAGCTGCGCATACCTACCTATCTGTAGCTTCACTGAGCAGCTGCCTTTAACATAAAACAGCCACAAATTCATGTGACATTGACAAAATTTGGAAGTTGTTTACATTGAAAAGTACATTTATTCTAGCTGAATTGAAATTCAACTAAAATAAATAACAAAAAAATAACTTTTTTTAAGGCACAAATTTGTTATTATTCCAGATGTACACAAAGAGCGCGTGATAGTTTTGGAGATGTCAATTCGCAAGGAAATGTCGAGGATATGCGCGGGATACATAAATCAGCCTGCTTCGTCTTTTGTCTACGAAGACAGTCTAATGTGCGAGTTAATTAACGAAACTCTGCACAACGGAAGTAGAAATGAAAATCAACAAGAGGTTGGACAATGTATGAAATAATGGACAACTCGTCAAGTTCTGTAGGAGACAAAAATCAAAAACATTTCAATTTTTACAAACCCGTAGATTTTGCGGAAATTTAAGTGGCAGGGAAGATTGCTCGTGGTCATATTTCTTTATTGCTGTGATTGGTTGGCTGTTTATTATAATATATCTGCGTGACTCTACGACACTCTTAAAAAAGCGGCGATGGGGTACCAATATTAATAGAAATAACGTCAAAAGTTCTTCTCACTGTAGCAATAGGCTATAAAGAAACTTTACTGGATTGAATGTATATATATATAATGTCCACACTCAAGCAGGACAATTTTATACGTCCCAGAATAAATCTACGCCAAAACCTAAGTCCATGGTTCCAGCAAGAAAATTCTAAGTCCCGACTCACTACTGCCACAGCTATGTTTACTTCGGCAGAACATTTCCAAGTCCTAACTGCTTCCTGCGAAAAACTAAGTCCAAGTCCCGACCTACTACTGCCAAAAACTAAGTATATTACTTCGTTCGGCTAAAGTTAAAGTGGCTGTTGCTGGGAGGGAAAACCAAGTCCCAATATGACTGCGTAGACAAACATAACCCTGTTGACACTTCGTCGCCATGAAGCCTTAAGCCGCAGTCACATTCCCTGAGTACTCGGCGTCGATCGCCTCTTCCCTGGCTCGCCTCGCTTCCTATATACACTACCTAGTACCCCTCCCGCGATCCCCGCTCCAAGAGTCACAGGCCAGGCCTCCGGAACAACTCATTACAACATCAACAACCAATCACTGGATTTTACACAATTATATAATAAATCTCCAATGCAGACACGGCGTCTCTTTGGCGAGCTGGTCAAACGCCTAAAGAACGTTGAGCCGCAACCCGCATTACATAAATGTGTTGCATGTAGGAGCAACGGCAGGCGTCGAGCTTCACAGACTGGAAAACAATAACAGACTCTTACAAGCAAGCACCTTAAAATATGGTAACATGAACACACTTGTGACGAGGGTCGCTCCGTCACAATTTTAAGATTATATATAAGAAACTGCATTACAAAATGTGTTGGAAGTTTACAAAACACATGGCGAACGCATCCTCAGTGTATCCCAATGTTAATTATCACATGCAGGACACGGCGTGGTCGTTGCTGACAGCTAGTGGGCTTCCTCCTGTTTCCCCCAACACCTGATCCGTCACTGCTCCATCGCAAGATGTCTTCTCATGCCACAGTTTAGTTATGATGGACAGCTAAGTGTCGTACTTACATACCCGTTACTAGGTGAGTACAGTCTCTTTACGACATTTCCCTTATGGTGGTGCTTTCAAAGTTTCGTATTTTTTACGTAAATATATTTTTATCGGAAGTACAGTTTAGATTTAAGATAACTAAACAGGCAGTGACGAGAAAATTGTAACTTACCACTGTTATAAGCGCACTGGGGCGGACACTGTATTTCTTTGGCTGCTGCCTCAGTGAGCCACAAGTTTTACCCTAAACACGGCGCAATGCATTCTCTCCTCGTTTCCTATCAGGTCTGCTACTTAAAGTTCTGCTTGGCTTATCAAAAAAACAATGATCAAACTGCAAAAGTAATTTTAATTAAAAATAATTCCTTCTGTGTTAACACACTCGTTGAGGGCAACGGTTGAATATTTATTTCCCTACGAAAAGGAAACTCATATAGAATCATTGTTAAATCAGTATTTGCAGGATTTTTAAATCAGACTTCATTCCAGTGAACAATGCATTTGTAACCAACAAATTATTTTACATGCTCAGTTGAATAAACACGACCGTTTGATAATTTTGTTATACGCGTGAAGGAACTTTGTTTGGGACGTAGTCCAATCGCGCCTCCATGGGCTCACAGGAAGCCAATAATGAGAAATGTACAGCACAGCAAGTGTGAGGTACGATGCAGGCTAACAGCACAGTGGATCATAAGGAATACAGATACCACGATAGTTGGTGCTCCTCTAGTGCACTTTATAGGCGAGTCAGCTCTGGCGTGCATTGAACTCTGGTAATTGTGTGCTGAACACTTAGCGTCAGCTGGTCAATATGCAATACACGTAAACAAGTTTGCATATTGAAGGTAGTGAGGCTGTGATTATATGTGACAAGTAACATGTACACCTCCATGACATCGGAAAAATTAAGAAACCTTTAATAGTATGGTATAATTTCACACATGCCGCTGGAATATGGTTTAAATATTGAATTACCAAGGGCTGTAGATATTTTGACGAAAAACGAACAGCTTATAAATTGTTCAATGATATTCATAGTGTTTCATTATATCACATAAAATTTTTAGAAAATATATATATATTTCACGTTTTTTATCTCACCCGTGCGGTGTTGTGGTTGCCGAAGAGGGCAAAACGTATTTTAATGCTACGTCTTTAGTCTTTATTGCTTATTGACGAATTTCCGAGACATTCCCGAAATTACATTTACTGAACATGAAATCACGTATAGGGAAGAAGCTGTTGATTGGAAATAGAAAGTTGGAATGCGTGCCTTATAGTGTTGGAGTGTATGCGCGCCAAGTTTGGGCGGAATATAGGCGAAGCCGTTCAAAAGCTTTTAGAGCGCGAGACAAATAGATGCACTCGCGATCACACGTGCAAGCTCGCCCGTTACATACACACACTTGTTTAAGAGAAAACCCTTGTCCTCTAGCAGGAACTAAAGTCCAAAACATAAGTGTCAGGACTATAGGAAACTACATAACGTAAAGAATATGTCAGTACTTCTAAATTTATATGATGTGTTGCAGGACTAGCAAAGACTATGTGGTAATTACAATGAATTTCATAATGTAAATCAATTTCATTTGTTCTATTAAACGTCAGAAATAACAGTAGTGAATTTATGTTTGTAACAATCAGCAAAGCACCAAGGTAAACCTTAGGAAATATTGGTAAATCCTTGCGGGCGTACCAGTAAGATATTTAACGGCAAAAAAAAATATAATCATCAAAATGTTTATCTAGCAAAGTGTTCTAAGATGCAGCTAGTTAACAAATCTTAAAACTACTAATAGTTGCACTTGAGTGTAAAAGAATACTCAAAGGCAGAAGTAAGGGAAAAGCCACGACTTCCACAATTACCGATTTTAGGTGAGATAACTTCAGTTGTAGAACACGTTGTTGTTATGACGTCCTCGGACATTAGATTGACGACTCGTCCGAACGCACCATCTCATATAGAAATGCAATCAAGCCAGCGGGCAGCAGTTCTTACGTGTGTTGGCTGAAGTAGCAAGAATCCCAGGCAGCAATAGGGAACCAGTGCACTACTGCGCAAGGCTTACAGATAACATCACAAGTAACAAACATTAGTTGACCCACTTTTGCAAATCTGGTTGTAAACGAGCAGCCCACAAACAGTTAACATAATCAGTCAACGTCTGTAATGCAGCCTCAGATGCACGTCGCCCACATTATACCTCTTGACTACTGTGTGCATTTTGTCACATCTGGCCCACTGTTCAGATAGGCCTAACTTCCCCGTAGCAAATTACTGTCAACCCAGATTCTGCGTAGCCAACTGTAACCCAAACATGCCAGCAACATAGTTAGCAGCAGTGGCCCACTTGCTTACTGCTTCCGGCCTGCCATAAGTTAACCATATGTTGTCAGCTAACTGTTGTGAGCAAACAGTTGTCATGCCACAAATGGCCCCTAAACTTGCTGATAATATTTCTGCAGTAGTAACAGTTGGCATTTCACAAATGGCCCCTAAACTTGCTGCTATTATTTTGTTAGCAGTAAGAAACAGTTGGCATGCCGTAAATGGTCCATAAACGCACTGCTAATTTTTTCCCAGCAGTTAGTAACATTAGCATTTTGTCTATCTTCTGCTTGTGGGGCTTCTGTTGAATTCTAACAACTATTGTGACAGCACTGGCCCACATTACGATTATTTAAAAATTGGTAACGTCACTTTAATTGCTATGGCCTTATTGTCAACCATATAAGAAATGCTGACAGTGATAAATGCGAACGTTTGCCCCCACTGGCAACAGCTAGCCCACTGTTAGCTGCTTATTGTATACTGCTAGGAGTAGGATCACGGAGCACCTTCAAGAGTGTCCTTTCTCTATAATTAATGACTGTGGCAGAGCAGGATGTAAGAACGCCAGGAAGTGCCAGTCGCCCTGATACGATCATACTTCACCAGCCTTCAGCGCCAATTTGAAGGTCAGACTATTCTAATAAGTGTAACACCTAAGTGGCTCTATGAACTTTAATATAGGCAAACAATAATGTTACTTAAAATTGCAGCCCAAAATTTATCTGAAATTGTTACAAATTGTAATATCCAAGTAGGTATTTCCCATATTAATCTCTATTGTCTAATTATTGCTCTTCCAGTTATCTCGTAACAAGCTCGTTCCTTTTGTATCTAAACTGCATGGTTTGAAATTAAGGATAATTAGTTTCGAAAACTTGGTCATAAGAACATGCACCGATACCTGCAGGAGTGTCTGGAAGGAAGTGCTGCTAATGCAGTTGGAAGTTCCTCCGGGGTTATGTACTGCCAACATAACGACGTCCTCACAATAATTGTCCTTCTGACTTCAGGCCTCGCTCACCCTGCAGCGCGTCTAAATGAACCCGTTCCCTTCGCTCGTTACCATGACGACCGGCCGCTGTGGACCGAGAACTGTAATGCCGCTGCAACGATTTTAAAATTCCGTATTGTTTCATCGCAGGGAAGCTCCCATTGGCGTGCTGTCCAGGCAGAAATTAATTTCACATCTACATTTTTCCTCACGGTAAAAATGTTCTTGCAGAACAGACGCAGTTGCGTATGGTAAAATCTTCCATATACCGTCTACGGGATCGCATTTTGTACGTCTACAATAAACGTTTACTTGGCGATGTAACACTTGTGTAAGTAAAGAGAACATGGTGGTTTTGTAATGACATTTCAGTTAAATGTCTGTCAACATTTCGGGGATATTCACCAATTCAGAATGTAACTGATGCTTATTATCTGTATCAGGCCTGGAAAAAATTGTACTTTTTGTATATGCAACCAACACAAAATAAATACGCCAAAGTGAGACTTGGAGCTTATTCATGTCTCATATTAAACTCGCTGCCAATAATTTAATTTTTGATGATTTTAATATACTTAATTTACCAATTTTAAAGCATACATCGTTTATCGCGTAGTCTCAATTTAGAAAACTGTTTCGTAAATAAAATTAATATTATTTTTAATACAAAAAAATTAATACTTTTCCGATCCCAGTTTTAAAAATAATGAACACTTGGAAGTAAGACACCGCCAAAAAAGTCAACTTGACTGTAATAATTAAAAATAATTTATTGAAAAAAATTAAATTTATCCGTTTTATATTACTTAAAACTCAGAAACCATGTTTCCATCTCTAATACTAGCGTATGATGACAATACATAGGAAATAAAGTCGCGCCAAGATGAATAGTTTCATGGCATTCAGCAGCTTGAGTCATACATTCCGTAAGGTATTTTAAAGTGAGATAGCTTACATATACGTGGAGCTAAACCTGTGATTGAACTCTGCCGTCAGCTGAAGTATGATGTGAATATATTTGTCGCAAATTGTCTCTAATTAATTTAATTGGGCCTATCACTCCACCGCTGTTATGCAAAAGTCTTATCAGGAGTGATATACGAGCTAACCAGAACATACAGAACGTACTAGAAAGTCAGTTTTAACCTGAAATAGCAATTCGTAGTAAATTTTAATCTTGTTTGCGAGGATTGGGTCACCCGAGTTAAAAATGTATTAATACATTTTTGCGAGAGCGCATGCCAGTTGTAGACATGTTACTGAATGGAAACTGTGCCTCCTCAGTGCTTTAGTACATCGCACATGCGTATAGGTTAGTTACCTGAACATCTGAAGCTTGCAACTGGAAGTCAGGACTGTTGCCGACTGACCAATCAGTCGAACTAACGGGGATTCAGAGTCACGGTGAAGCATTCGTTGCTGTTTCTAAAGAACACCTGTTGTAATGTTGCTGCGTCTGTGATGACGGCAGGAAGTAACGACTCGGCTAGCTCAGTGGTAGCAACATGAAACTCTTTTAAAAAACGCGCCAATTTAATACAAAATAATGTTGTCAAGTTCCGGTTTATTATTCTTTACTTTTATGTATCGGAAAGATGCAACAGTTCACTCACATAGAGCGCTCAGGTATGCAGAGTACGAACAGGTTTCACCGATACACGGGCAGAGTAGAGAGCAGCGCCACAATCGTCATTTGAGTGTTCTCGTCTTGAGAAGCTGGCATCGCCCGAGTAACTAGCGACCTCCCACACCGGCGGAGAAATCAGCGAGCAGGATTGAGTTGCCGGTATGGGGGCTATTGCCACGCCCGACGCTGCCTCGGCGAGCACTGTGAGTCTACTGCTCTGCCGTTGTCCGTTGTCTGTCCGTGTGGATGTCAGGCACTCGGTATGCCACTTCGCTGCTTGCCTACCCCCCACTCCTCTCCGCAAACAAAAGCACGGCGTGGGCCGGCCTCGCTTTCCCACGCTATCCCAAACTCCGTAGCCCTTCAAACTGCATCGTCAGTTAAAGATAATCGAACTTCTAGAACAAAACCTGATGATGCAGTCAGAAAGTTTCTAATCTAATGATGACGCTAAATAAAAACTACGACTTTCGAAACGGCAAACGGATGCCCGATAAAAATACTCCCACGGCTTTGATTTCAGACCCGATAACAATTATACGACGCCTGGCAAAGCGAAAGAAAATGAACCGCGTACCCCGAAAATGAATAATACTGCGTCATTAAAATGTCATACCGGCTATTGATTTTTTTTCATTCACTCGTACTTGAAATGGAGAATTTTGTTTACAATGAATCACACGAAAACATTTTTGTCGATATAAACTAATTAAATTTATAATTCATAATTGATTTTAAATGAGCTTTAGATATGGGTGTGATTATACACACGCACAAAACATTTGGTCCAAAACGCATTCGCAAAGCGAAAAATCTTCTCATTGCTCTGTTGGCCGCCTTAAAGTTGAACGACACAATTCAGTGATAAACGAACAGCAAACTTCTCGCCTCACTCTTCCTGCTTCAATAATAAATGATTGCATTTGAGCAGCTCGGAAACATTTAAAATTCAACGAGTTCATAGGCATCCAACATTTTACAGCGCCATGAAGTGATATTTAAACCAGCAAATATTAACAACAGTAAATAACAGTAAGCTGCAACTGATTTCAAGCGGGGTAATTTCACTGGTTTTTACCTATTTGTCTTCATTTTTACTTCTTAGATTCAAGGTCATACCACACGGTATAGCAGATTCCGTAAAAGCTTGTGCGAGGTCTGCCATAGACCAATTAGTATGGCGTCCGTCATGGCATTTGTCGCCTTGTACGGCCAGATGTCACAGGAAATAGTAATATACGGCCGGTCGTACTTTCAGTTACAGGTTTTATGCCGGCTTTCGTACTCAGCCAATCACATTGCATTTTCATGGCGTAGGGTGCTCCTCGTGGCTGCTACTTGAAACTAGTTGATGAAGAAACCAAATATTATGCATCCATCTTGATTATACGTACATGAAGTTGAAACTCTTTGGAATTTATTTAAAATTCTAAAAAGACGCAAAATATTGATGGTGACAACTTTAAGCTATTGTTGAAAATCGTTCCAAATATCAAAGACGTTACCTTCACATAGAACATTCAATACGAGNGAAGAAACCAAATATTATGCATCCATCTTGATTATACGTACATGAAGTTGAAACTCTTTGGAATTTATTTAAAATTCGAAAAAGACGCAAAATATTGATGGTGACAACTTTAAGCTATTGTTGAAAATCGTTCCAAATATCAAAGACGTTACCTTCACATAGAACATTCAATACGAGTTTTTTTTTTACAGGTATACGTATATACATCTACTTTATTTAAACCCGGAAATCGATGTTTAAACTGACAGCGCAGTGGGAAAGTCTCGTAACGTTGTTTGAAGCGTTAATCTTGGACTAAACTAGAAACGGCATCGGAAACTTTTTTTCTAATGTGCTAAATCCGGTAAACAGCTACGTTCGTTAAGAAGAAAAAACTACATTTGGAAACAGTCTAAATTTTTCGTTAATGTTAAAAACGAATTCATTCTCACACTCTCGTGAACTTTTATCATCATTTTGAAACACCGAAGGGAAGTACATCAGTAAGCATCGGATTGATGTAACGAACAACAGTAATAAAGCTATATTAAGACACGCCAGCTAGTTTGTAATACTGGCGGCAGTTCTACTACTGCTGAGGTTCACATCTCCTGCCAACCACACTCTGCGCACTCACCGAGTGTGTCAACTGCTACAACGACTGCTACTCTCGTACAATAGCTATCTTCCATGGCGGCTCGCATGGCGGCTTACATACCGGCTCGTACACCAGGTCTTGTATGGAAACTTGTACAAGTACGGCTTCAGGCGTCGTGTAATATCGGCTTTGGAGTGAAGTACGCACAGCCTGGAGAGTGGCTCAGCTGTGGCTGGAGAGTTGACGAAATGCGGAAGTGGGGAGGAGGAATAGTTCCTCCACCAACGGCAACTTCCGTCAGGAAACTCCCGACTTGGATCCGCAGAGGACGGAACTCGGATCCCCGAGTATGATGATTGGCGCGTTGAAAGCACGACCACCACGCGCTCCACATGTACTGCAAATGCTTTCACAGTTATTCGTGTGTAGTGAAAAAAACACACATTCCCCAGAACCCTCCGTAAAATAAGGAACTGGTTGCTTTTCCAGTAACCACCTTTGCGTGAATTCACGGAACTCCCCTCTAATACACTAGTTAAATTTTCTGTACTTCCGGTAAAAAAAAATATATATATATAAGCATTACAAAATATTTAATTTTCGTTTTATGGGTGTTTACCTGTTTATAAAAAATAAATTTAAGAAATAAAATTATTTGATCTTATACCGAGACTTCAACATGTATTCAGTGACTACCCGCCAACGTACAAGCTTCTTGTGGCATTGTAGGGCGTCATACATATCTTATTTCCTTATATACAGAAAATGTTACTTTTTATTTTGTTAAAAACGTTTAAGTATTTTAAGTGTTCCTGTTACAGCTGCCTGATGCAAATGACTGATGTCTGAAGAAACAGGTATATGTGACGTGGATGTTCTAACTGGCGCAGTGGCGTAGAGAGCTTTGTGTAAACACGGAATTGGTTGTTCCTGAAATCTAAAGCTGTTATAAATACGGAGACACTCTGGATTTTGTACTTACAAAACTCAGTTCCGTTATTCTTCACTACAGATTGCTTTTCCGTGTATTAAGTTTACATTTCCGTAAACATTTCTGTGAATGTGCGTAAATTCTTCACAGTAAACTTATTCAATGCCGAAGGGCTAATGAACGTCCCCCGGTGTTATGCCCGTAGGGTGGCTTATAAACTTACTTATCACCTAACTTAAACGAATACCCATGCCATGCCTAGGATTTGAAATCAGAACCTCCCGCATCCCGGACCGGCGGCGCAGTTAACCGACTACGCAACGGAAGGTTGACTCCCGTTTCAGGATTTCGTATGTGGGAAAACATGGGAGGCGCAGTCCGCTATTGCATTCTATCGCTGCTCCATTCCCACCTCGTTTGACCCTAAATGGGAACTGTAGATCCTAGCTACAAAGCGCTACCATACCTTGCTCATCCCCTGAAATGCTTGACTGTGTGTGTAGTATAAATGTTCTGCACAGTTTACAGACAATTATTTCAAATTTAGTTGCCAAAATTAACACTACAAGAAGTTAATTTATTTTTACAACATACTGCTTTATGAAACGTAGAAAATCGTTGAAGATTTATCTCCACGTTTCAAACAAAATGAATTATCCAGTATTTGTTTATCAACATCCAGCTTAAGTTTTCCACATCCGACAACGACGTGTTAAGATCTGCTATAATTTACTCTTGCAATGTTACCACAATTTTCTTGGTGACTAGTTTGTTGGAAAAAAAATGGCGGTGTACGCCACTTGCTTTACTGATTTCACATCCTCGCTGAATTCATTGCGACGATGACTCCACATCCACCGTCCTCTCTTCCTCTGTCGTGTGTCGTCCTTCCTGCAGCTCAACTCTCTACAGAAACACGCCGGTGATGAATTGAACGGACGTGCAGTGATACAAGTCACATTTCCGAAGAGAGCTTCTTGCTGTACCGGCCAAGCTTTTGTTACCAACCTCGCTTTTTTAGACTGCAGGATGAAATATATGCACTGCATCCACATGCCATACTATCGCGTTTCTCGTTATTAGTCTCCCACAATCTGATCGTCAATTTAACTTCACTTTGTCAACGATGTATTACACTGCGTACTTATATTTTTGATGGTGCGTAAAGGGCAATAATGAATTGCTTTTTATTTGTAATAAATACTACTCAAATATCAAACATTAATTGTCGTACCCTCTTTATAGCAAATAAAATCCCAAAAATCTGTACTGTCGGCAACATCGCAAATAAATAACTGGACAGAAAAATCTAATACACAGCATTGAGATGATACATACTGAAGACGAAGATTTAATGTAATCAAAGTATGAAAAGGTTTTGGTTTGTCATATTATTAAATTAAGGTAAATTTTCCCACAGTTTTCATATGTGTGTCCATAAACGACATTTCTGTGACGTAATTTTTTAGCGAGTGTCTTAAAATTATTTCGTTTTGAGCTTGAGATTTTGTTATATTTATATAAGTTATATACACATATAGTCAAGTCACTGTTACTTTCAAACTCCGGAAGCCCTGCTAAATATCTACTTCCAATATTTGCTTTCGCCTCATGGAAACCAAGTTTAACGGTGTCTAGAAAATTACACCAACGGAACAACGCACTGCAACCATGCACACTAATTGTAATCAAAGTTTGAATTAGAACAATTTCTCACTATACATTACTAACACACTTATTTCCTCACTGTTTTCATTCACGTTACTTATTAATTAATCATAATTTTGAGATAAAATATAAATAAAAGTTCATTTTAATCAATACTGAGGTGCTCTTATGTTAACACAAGCATAAAACGGTTTTGATACAGGAAATATTTAGGAAACAACCAAAAATGTTCTACGCGGGGTGATTTTTCAAAGGTTCAATTCAAAAAGTGTGAGGAAACCGCGAATAGACCTTCTAAACATATATGCAACAAACCAACATATCTGCATAAGTAACTCCAATGAAGATGAAAAGCCATTATTTGAAATGATTTTGATATCTGCAAAGGATCCGCATATCAACAATGTGAAAATATGTAATTTGGATCAAAGATCCTTCAACCTTCTCTAAGTGCTGCGAACCATGCACATGTATCCGTATTAAATATAAATGCAATAATAATAATAATAATAATAGAACACTGCAAGTACGGTATGCATCCAGGGATGAAATAAAGAATGTAAAAATATAAAACTGTTCAAACACAGGACACCCATTAGTGTACTTTCATATATAATTGAATCTAAAGATGTGTAATATTGTTATCGTTCATAAATATACGATATTGAAAGATTAACTGAAGTATGAGTTTATTTCTCTAGGATTGAAATTAATTTTCATTTTGCTACGAAAATATGCTTTGTCCATAAACCGCATCATTATGGGAACTAGGCTTTAACAAATTGTATTAACGGAAAAATCAATATTTGTGCGGCAGAATGGCATAAAAAATTATGTAAATATAAATTTACACCTGGAACTGGTACATTTATCCTTTATTTTATCCGGGATTCGAAAACGGGGCTTCGCAAAACTGACGTTGTAGTACAGACAATATGATAACTGCTATTCAGAATGAGTTTAGTTGTTTTTTAGAATAAATTTTCTTTTCTCTAAAATTTACCTGCGCAAAAAATAAGTGTCCAAAATGTAGTAATTAGCTGTTCTGTTATGCTTGTGGGCATGGCGTGATACACGCGTTGACACATCATTGCAAATATTTGTAGACAACTTGAGGCATTTTGGAGTGCGATTCTACAGCAGAGTAACGCAAGAAGATGAGGGAGTGTTCTGCGTGACTCTGGAATATTAAATAGTGGTTAAAATTAGTTTTTTTAAATAATGGCGTACTAAAGAAAGTTGAATTGTTTATTCTTAATAGAAGGGAGGATACTAATTTTTTATTCCTTTAACTTCCGATAATAAAATTCCAAAGAGAGAGAGAGAGNTTCTTAATAGAAGGGAGGATACTAATTTTTTATTCCTTTAACTTCCGATAATAAAATTCCAAAGAGAGAGAGAGAGAGTGAGGGCATGAAGAACTATTTCCAGGTAGAAACTCGATAATACCAGGCGGCTAGAAGTTAGNGAGAGAGAGAGAGAGTGAGGGCATGAAGAACTATTTCCAGGTAGAAACTCGATAATACCAGGCGGCTAGAAGTTAGATAGTTTTCTCCCTAGTGCCAGATAAAGGGACAATGGCTTGGCATTTCAAAGAAGTGATCAATCATATAAGTTTCCTTGGTCGGGATTAGTTCTGGATGGGGCGCCCACACGAGAAGTGAAACGATGCGTGGCATTTATGAGGATCAATAGCGGCTTGGTGTAGTTCCAGCGAAGGGAGACATGACTTGTGGAACTGAAGTAGTTGGAGCCTTGGAGGTCCTGCCGCTTCCTATACCTGCCCGCGGGACTCTGAGGTAAACTGCAAGGTCTTCTCTGCTGGATCCTGGTCCTGGCGCGAAGGGAAGGGGGGAGGTGGTGTTACAGACGTCTGGCTGGCTTCGCAGGATATGTAGCATATGAAGGTTACAACTGTGGGAGTTTATCACCTAATGTAAATAAGTAGGGCATTACTTCTAGTAGGCAGCCAGGTCATCACAGGAGGAGTTCGTCACTCAACCTTTTCAAATCCGATATATTTTATGGTTTCAGGTGTGTCAAATAAGACATTTTTTGATGTTTGCTGTACCTTAAGCCCACATAGCACTTGTTTTGTTATAGAAAAAAATAACCTGCAGGCTACGTTTTCGCCTGTAGAAATAAGAACCATTCAAAACTATAACAGAAACCCGATTAACAGATCTCTTACCAACAGGGAATATCATTGCACATAAAGCCTCACACTGCAATAACATTCCTGGACTTTACAATTCCATGCACTGACTCAGAATAGGTTACCTGACTAGGATTAAGCCAGTAACCTACAGATCACTTGGACCTAAGGTAGTCGGTTGTCTGGAGCAAGTTTTGCTTCATAGGCTAGGAGGCGCGGGAGTGATAAGGGTGAAACTGCCATGCACATAGTGTGCTCCAGCGCCGCTACGNTGCTTCATAGGCTAGGAGGCGCGGGAGTGATAAGGGTGAAACTGCCATGCACATAGTGTGCTCCAGCGCCGCTACGTGCAAGGCTCTGAACTGTCGTGCAGTGTTCTTCTACTGCGTCTACTAACGAGACGTGAAGCGGCGACCCTGTCATCTTACTGGTGTAAACTCCGTAACAAAGATCACTATAGGTTGCTATCGTATTCTGCTCGCGTACTGGTAGTACGTTTTAAGATACGGCACAGTCTGGAAAAGAAATTTAGAACTATGTTGGAGGTCTGCAAAATAATATTTTTAGCATGGGTTATATTTTGGAAGTACAAATACCATCGTCAAGGATATATTTTCTTTATTTAGGTAAACTAATTGGGGGCACGTTTTATGGTTTCACAAAAATTAATTTAAAGAAAACTCTGCAATGCGATACAAGCGTCAAGTAGGCTTGGTCTGTATCTCATTAGGAATGAACTTAATTTGGTCCAATCTTCATTAGGCTTGAAATACATTGGTCTAAAATGACCCCAGCGCGATTAATTACAGATAAGAATGCGCGCACTTGCAACAATCACTGGTCCTTAACTTTTTNAAGAAAACTCTGCAATGCGATACAAGCGTCAAGTAGGCTTGGTCTGTATCTCATTAGGAATGAACTTAATTTGGTCCAATCTTCATTAGGCTTGAAATACATTGGTCTAAAATGACCCCAGCGCGATTAATTACAGATAAGAATGCGCGCACTTGCAACAATCACTGGTCCTTAACTTTTTCGTGAAAATAAGCGTAGAACCTAATATCTACTATAATAATTGATTTAATAAAAAANTGCTTCATAGGCTAGGAGGCGCGGGAGTGATAAGGGTGAAACTGCCATGCACATAGTGTGCTCCAGCGCCGCTACGCGCAAGGCTCTGAACTGGCGTGCAATGTTCTTCTACTGCGTCTACTAACGAGACGTGAAGCGGCGACCCTGTCATCTTACTGGTGTAAACTCCGTAACAAAGATCACTATAGGTTGCTATCGTATTCTGCTCGCGTACTGCTAGTACGTTTTAAGATACGGCACAGTCTGGAAAAGAAATTTAGAACTATGTTGGAGGTCTGCAAAATAATATTTTTAGCATGGGTTATATTTTGGAAGTACAAATACCATCGTCAAGGATATATTTTCTTTATTTAGGTAAACTAATTGGGGGCACGTTTTATGGTTTCACAAAAATTAATTTAAAGAAAACTCTGCAATGCGATACAAGCGTCAAGTAGGCTTGGTCTGTATCTCATTAGGAATGAACTTAATTTGGTCCAATCTTCATTAGGCTTGAAATACATTGGTCTAAAATGACCCCAGCGCGATTAATTACAGATAAGAATGCGCGCACTTGCAACAGTCACTGGTCCTTAACTTTTTCGTGAAAATAAGCGTAGAACCTAATATCTACTATAATAATTGATTTAATAAAAAANGTCACTGGTCCTTAACTTTTTCGTGAAAATAAGCGTAGAACCTAATATCTACTATAATAATTGATTTAATAAAAAAACTTCAAATTTCTTAGAAATAATTAGGACATGTTTTATTAGGTCATAAAAGATGTCGAGTTCACTAAAACACTTTGAGAATGCAAGCTTTCTGGTTTTTTTATTCTACACAATTCTTTACTACATGATATTGTTCCATCTTTAACTGCTTAGGCAGCGTATTGCAAGAGAGCGCGCTGGCGGCAAACTTTTTCCTACTTGATTCACTATTATCGTCACTGCTTATTCCTTATGTTACTTTACGTAAGAAAATATATACTACAACCTAACCAGAGAACATAGCTGTGAATTAAAAAAATGGGATAAGTGGTTCTCGAGTGATAAGCGCACTAACAGACAGACAGAGAGACGTTGAGTTTTATAATACGTATAGATATGTTAGACACGGTTGTACTGTTCAGGGGTAAATCAAAGTAACTTTAAAGCTGACCTTCTCTCAGCCATGTAAGGAAACAAATCCTTACACACGCGATATCCAGTTACAAAATAAAAACTAGTGATGTTCACGACGCACGCATAACCACACCGGATATCATATTTACATTATCATTAAATCGCCATCAAATGTTTAGCAGGTGTACATCTCTAGACACTCACCTCTGTCATGCCTTCAAGTGTTTTGTTCGGCGAAACCAAGAACTAGGAGAAGTTAGTTCTGTGTCTTCGGGAAACCCACTTCATAACCTGGAAGGAAATGCAGTAACATGTTAGTGACATCGTATTCTAAATGCAAATAAGCTTAACACAGTAAACATCCTAGATACTACAGAAAACGCTATTGCAAACGATCAGTTTATTTTATACGAGATGAGCATTCGGCCAATTTGAAATAAAAGTAAACAGCTGATACATTTAATTAATTCTCGAGTAAATATATTTTGATGCAGGATTAAATGTTGGCTGCAAAATTTGTTTTGAGGTTGTGTAAATATTTGTAACGAAATAAAACACGTAAGTTGTTATTTTGAAAAATCAACCTTCCGTTAATGCATTAACTATCAAACAGATGGTAACAATGGAAGTATTGTTTAGAAGATAATTACACAAAATGTTACCATATATTTAAACTGAAGGCATGAAGAGAAGGTGAAATAAGTCTACCTAATGATTAACTTATTTTGTTTCAACACCAGAGGGGAGAATCGTTAATTTGGTGGCAACCAACCCAAAACCCGCTTGTAGCATAATGTTGTAATATAGAAGTGTCCCTCAAGTCGGCCTTCCACTATAAATACACATTACTACCAAATACCTACCTACTTGCTTGACAACATTTTCTTTAATATTTAACGTGTAACTTCAAATTAAAATCATTTGGACACTTTTTAACTGATAGTTAAAAACTTTTCTATTAATAATACAGTGAATTTTATTAAACATACCATATTTATTTCATAAATGTTTTTGTTAATTTATGTTCAGTGTTTTCTGTGACCGAATGAAAGACAAGTTTGTCTTGCTAAATATCGGTACTTGTAAAACGAGCCATGAATAAAAAATAATTAGAACAAATAATGCAGAAGGAAGTAAAATCGTAACAAAGATTACTTTCATATATCTCAACTGAATACTATTATTATATATTTTATTATCTTACAACTGACAAGTGATTTTATTTTTTTGTTATAGCATTTTAATAACAGACTCAAAATTTGACAGTCAGTGTTTGTGTAAATTTGTCTTAGTACTGTAATACGTTAAATTTTCTCGCCCCTAAGTATTTTTCACGCAAAAAATTGAATATTCCCTTCTAGTAATATTACCAAACTACCTGTGCTATTTGTGCTAGGTGTATCCTGCGTCTACAAAAATCAAACAAATGAAACTTGAAATGTTATTGCCTGAGAAGTTTTTAATATCTTTTTCGGTAAAGGATTTATTAGCAAATTTCAAAAGCTATCACAAATAAAATCACGTAGAAATCTACTTACACTCTTCTATTAAAATAAAATTCAATAATTTCCTTTCATATTTGCGTTAGCAATTGTGTAGTGAGTAATTTTTACCTTCAGTATATCTGAAAGTCGCGAGTAGAATGATATGGGGAAGTCTGGGACAATGTATATTAGGGACACAACTGGCACCGGCACCAACGCTGGCCAGCCGCCATATTGTGACGTCACCCAACCACCATAATGTATTTAGCTGACCTTGAATCTTACCTATGACCTCGACCTTTAACCTCAAATAACCATTTACACGGAATTAAAAAAAAATTCGAAAAAAATAAAAAATAAAGAATTTAAAAAAAATTTAACTAATTAAACATGTAAAAAGTTAATAACAATTCTAAAACTATAAAAAAACCACAAAATTTATAAAAAAATATTTTTAAAATTATTAAAAAATTACAAAAAAAATTCAAAAAATTTCCAATGAACTAATGACTCAAGACACAGACCCTTTACACATAACTCAAGACTTAAGGCCCTTGACTCAAAATGCTTGACTTAATCTGTCATTCCGGTCGTTTGGCCGCAATGTTATGACATTACCCAACAACCATATTGATTTCAAGTAACCTTGAATCTGACATTTTACCTTGACCCCATGAACTTGTATGATCTTAATCCCAAAAAAACCACAAAATACAAAAAAACAGTTAAATACTTCCAAATTTAATAAAAATAATATTTTAAAAATTAACTTAGAATTATTAAAAAATGGATATTTAAACATTTATTAAAAAACTTACATTTCGAGAGATCACCCACAGCACCACGTTCAGAAGACGAATAACCCTCTCCAATCAATCACATTTTATTTACATTCCCCTCCCCTTCCCCTTATAAGTGATCATTCTGTCGAATGCACTCCGCCCATTATATTGGTTTTTTTCATTTTTCATTTGTTGTCATTTTCAACACATATGAGGCACTGATGACTCCGGCCAACATGTAAGATCGTAATTACCTTCGGCTCATCACATTTGTGACCTTGGCCCCATGCCCAAGACCTTGGATAACCTTGAACCCAAAAATAAATTCTGAAAATTATTACAACATCCCAAAAGTTCCACAAAAAAAAAAATTATTAAAGCACTTTTTTTCATCAATATTTCGCTAAATCTTGCAACCTTTCCATCAATCAGCACCGCAATCAACAGCACAATCAGCAATCTACACCAATTCACATCAAACCACACCAATCCTTTGCAATCCTCCTCCGAAATCCACAGCAACCCATGATAATCCCTCGATCAATCCCAATCCTTGGATCAATCACAATCATTCATCAATAAATCCCTATCCTTAGCTAACCTTCTCTGCAATCCACACCAATCCTTCGCAATACTCCTCCGCAATCCATAGCAATCCACTGTCGTGGATTGCTATGGATTGCGGAGGAGTATTGCGAAGGATTGGTGTGGATTGCTGATTGCGGTGCTGATTGATGGAAATATTGGAAAATTTATAAATAAATTGATGAAAAAAATGTTTTAAATTTATTTTCTTAACTTTTTTTTTTGGAATTTTTAGGATTTTATATAAGTTTTTATAATTAATTTCGTGTTAAATTTATCCAAGTTCATGGGCACAGGTTCAAAGTCACAGATGTAAGTTCAAGGTAAATGTCACAATATAACAGGTGGAGTGCATTCGATAGAATGAGCAATGTTGAGGGGGAAAGGTAGAAGAATGTTAATACAACGTGATTGATTAAAAGGGAGTCATTCGTCTGCTAGACAATTTCAGACTAATTTTTTATTAAATTATTATTTTAATTTTTGGCAGTTTTAATTTTTTGTAGTATTTTGAAGTATTTTGTAGTATTTTGTGATTATTTGCGTTCATGGTCATAACAGGTCACGGAGTCAAGTTTCAAGTTCAAGTTCACTTGGATTTAATATAGTGGTTGCGTGACGTCATAACATGGAAGCCGAAAGACCAGAACGACATATCATGATGCAGGCTTCGGCTCCGGGTCAAATTATGTCCAAACAGTAAAAATTTAAATTTTAAAATTTTTTAATTTCTGGTCGAGGGTCTTAGGTCAAAGTTCTTGAGTCTTGAGTCTTGAGTCTACAATGACCCAGACTTCCCAAAATCATTCAACTTTCGCGTATTGGACCAGCGTCTGAACTGGACAAATGTTATAGCAATTTTCTGTGGTATGTTTTCACCTGTATGCAAGTGCACGGAATATTTTTTACGAAATCTATGCATACATTTACGACAATTTAACTCGTAGTACTTCAAGGTGTTCCATATATTTTTATAAACTACCTACGATTTCCTCTTCCTTCAATACTGGATGTATGGAACTGTAATCTACGGACTGGGTTTAAAGAACAAAATATCAAATTATTGGCACTACCTATTTTGGCAGCTACCACTGCCTAATATGGATTACCCAGTTAAGGAACCACATTGTTAAAACATCGAATTTAAATTTAAAATTATGAATTAGCAGATGATCATACGCCACTGAACTTAAATTTTCAACAAATATTGCTATATGAAACGTGGAATTAATTGAGGTATATTAAAATTAAAAGCATGCACTTTCGAAAATGGCTGCACCACTATAAATTATGAAATGCTCACAGTATGAATTCAAACAATTTTGAGAATTAAAGGGCATTGTTCTGAAATTAGCGGTATAACCACCTTGCGTTATGATTCAGTTTATTAGTGGGAAGTCACAGGATCATTAGATTTGTTCTGATGTCAACAAGAAAGTAAACAAGAATTTTTGAGAAAAACTTGATGATAAAAATAATTTAATACACAATAAAAATGTTTGAATTCTTAAAATACATTGTATCATAAAGAGAACGTGTATCGTGGTAGTCCCACTTAAGTAACCTGTTTGAACGAATTCGACCAAATGAAACGTTTTCAAAATTAATGTTTTTGCATAGAGTATGCATTTTTAATTACTAAGATGTATTATATACATACGCACTTATAAACATCACACATTCACACGCATTTAAATATCATCGCAAGCTTTCTGATATAAAATTTGTTACGAAAAGTCAGTAGTTTCGAAAAACTAGTCCAAAGGACACGACGTAACCATCATTCAGTTTTGTCAAGTGAGAAATATGATTTGTTTATGTTTATNAAAAACTAGTCCAAAGGACACGACGTAACCATCATTCAGTTTTGTCAAGTGAGAAATATGATTTGTTTATGTTTATCAAACACTTTAAATTTGGGATTTTTAAAGTTTAAGCTTTTTTAGCAGAAAAATTTGTACTTTTTTTTAGTAAATAACTCAGCAGGTAATGGCTACTGATTAAGAAGTGCATACACGAATTAAAAAAAAATTTACTGTATATATATATTGCAAATCAATATTTCCTTCTTGTTATAATTGTGGAGAAATTTTAAAGGCGTGGTAATGGTGAAACATTTCAGCTGGGCGTTTCAATTGGAGTTAAATACACTTCAGGGAAAATCTCTCTCTTATCCCAAGCGGCGCTTGCCGTGGCGTTCATGACAGGCTACCGCGCCTTTTAATACAACACACGTGGCGATATTCAAGCAAATGTATTGTCTTAATTACTATCGTAATGTCCAAACAAAAAAGGGATTGCATATATTCAGTAGAAATGTTATGAGCAGGATGTACATAGATGTGTAGAGAAACTACAGGTGTGAAATGATAAGCATAATTTTTATTTGACGGAAATTTGGTTATTTGTGGCTTATATTGGCTACTAACGTGACCCAGAATTAAATATTTTTATTAAATATACCAAAGAAAAACACACAACTAAGCCATAAAAACATATATCATGTATTTACGAATATATGTGTCTAGGCATACAGGCATGAGTAACAAAATTGTTGACAGTAAATTACAATTATAATAATTTAAGTACAGCTTGAAAAGAAAGAAGTCACAAATCCGAGGCAAAATCGCGTGAGACTGCGTTTTATGTGTTGTCTCACATATATTATTTGCTGGTTTCTGCCTCGTTAGCTAATACGATGTCATTTATAGAGTCGCTCCTTATGTTTGTGTAACATATTTTCTTGATACACACATAGTCTTGGCTATTTGTTTTATATTGTGGTTGTATTTTTTCATATTTAAGTGGTCTATATGGGTTGTGACTTACTATCGCTATTTATCTCCGCCGATCACCAGAACAAATCAATCTTTCTGAGAGATCTGGAAAGAGCTCTACAGCCAAAACTAAGTCCAAATCAGTGAAATAATTTTCACTGAAAGTCGGTTGATGAGCTGCTGCTGACCGGCAAATCGGGCAAATTAACTCTGAACAAGTGACTTGTAGCAGTGAAATTCTTGACATTCAGTGGGAATCACAAATAAATCTGTAAAACTCAGTTAATATTCTATTTCAACTAGTTCTCTGGCACTGATTTTCAGTTGAATTTTCACTGTTTTCACTGATTTGGCTGAAAACTCACTGCTTTTTTAAGGCGTCAGGGCGAAGCTATATGGAGATAGTGCTTGCATTCTCTCTATCTGAGCGCAGGAACATGGCAAGAAGGTGTTTAGGAACAGGGTGCGTACTGTCACTTGACAACTAGCACAATAACTGACCGGACACAACCATCAGCCCGGAACAGCCGTGTGTTTTAACGGCCGGCCACGTTATCACGGAGACCCTTAGACCCAGAACCACTTGTTGTTTGGCCAAGGTGTCACCCTCGTCTCTATTTCCTGTCCAGAGCAGCGCCGCTCGCTGCGTTGGTCTATCCATCATGGTTGGTGGAGGGGGGAGAGGGGGCACAATGTCTCCTTCAGTAAGCGGAGTTCCAACCATTGCAAGCCCGAGTCCAACCTCAATGTACCGGTCACAAAAGAGAACTTCTGGTAGGGCTGGCCCACAGATCGTCCCGTGCATCTACTGAAATTTCACTGGGACCTGTGGATTTTATAACGATGTCCTTTACAATGGCCGGAAAAGAATGTCTTCGCGTGGAGATGGTGGCTTTAGACCCAACTGTCTTGGTGCTGAGCGGTCCAACGCCTCGCCTAGTGGTCTGCCCGTTGTCGTCTAGCAGTCCAACACTACGAGGCTTCGCTTGCGTTATGCCGGTCCGTCCTCGCCTCGAGTTTTGTTTCTATAAGTATGCAAAAATAATGGGGCCACGTTTAATAATTTTGTCAAAATACCCTTATTTATAACGCGCTGCGGTGCAGTTAAAATGGAAAGTAGGCCGTCTTAACGTGAACTTGTCCCATTCGGAACTACAAAGGATTTACTGTTGGCCAAATAACCAAAACGAATGTAATAAAAACTTTATAATATGCAGCAGAAAAAAGGAAAAACCTGTAATGACATAGATATCAATAAGTGGGTCGCATATAATTTTTTTTTAACTACTATCATATCTTCTTTCTTTGTGTTTCCCAAAAATAATAAAACCGTGATGTTACACGAGGTCGTCCCAAAATTGTTTTAAATTTTGGACATATACAACATTTATTATTAAAATATTAAGCAATGCTGTTATAAACCTGCCCATCGTTTCTGCTTTCAGGCCGGGTAAACAAAGATGGTGGCTGGTGAAGTTTTCAAAGTGCGCTTCTATGTACTTGCATCAGTTGTTGTTTGTCTAAGTAACGTTCAATCCAAAATTATAAAACTACATATTAATCTGTTGATGAAGGTGTTAAATTAGCGTACTTTCATACTACGCAGTAAATCATACTACGCAGTAAATCCGGCGCCTCTGAAGCTGGTCGCGAAACATCAGGACGGCACAGATTATCTCTTAGAAACAAGGCGTTTCGGAAACTCACGCATGCAACACCCTCCCCTCTCTTCCAAAAAAAGTTAAGTTACTATTATTTACAGAATAACATTATATTNCTGGTGAAGTTTTCAAAGTGCGCTTCTATGTACTTGCATCAGTTGTTGTTTGTCTAAGTAACGTTCAATCCAAAATCATAAAACTACATATTAATCTGTTGATGAAGGTGTTAAATTAGCGTACTTTCATACTACGCAGTAAATCATACTACGCAGTAAATCCGGCGCCTCTGAAGCTGGTCGCGAAACATCAGGACGGCACAGATTATCTCTTAGAAACAAGGCGTTTCGGAAACTCACGCATGCAACACCCTCCCCTCTCTTCCAAAAAAAGTTAAGTTACTATTATTTACAGAATAACATTATATTTGACCATATCCATAATGCGTAACATTATTGCACCAATTTTGGAGGCGCATATCAGCATGCTTAAAATCAGGTAATAATGAATTGAAGTTTTGGCAGATTACAGAATAGTTATTGGAAACATTTATCAGCAAACTAAATTGTCAGAGGATAGTGGGAAATAGACATTTACGGCGTCATAACCATGGGTATTTATTTGGCGATAGCGTCTAAACCCTAAATTAGGCATAATTAAATTATAAAAATAATTCCTGACGCTATGTAAAGGTCCTCCTAACACTTGTCCAATAACATCGTGGCATACATGTTCGCGTGATCACTAAGTAGATGATTTACAGATATGTAGGCAATGAGTTATGAAATGCTACTGGCTCAATGTATTACTGGAAGTGAAACGTTTTGTATGTTTGGCAACCGAAGCAACACGAGGAATGAGGGTTAGACGTGACGAGTTCCTGTAGAGGGCAAGGTCAGAGCTACTGCATATATGTATGACGTGTCATGTACACTACACGTCACAGCCAGGCGCTTTGCGGAGGAAAGCAATCTCTGGCGGGGAGAGATAAAGCAGATCGCTGCTAAACCGAGCAAGGAACATCTGCGACAACGAAGCTGCCAGCCACGCACACTCCTAGAACACAGCACAGAGAGAGAGAGACAGAGAGAGAGACAGAGAGAGAGAGACACACGTCATCTCACTCAACGTCTCTCTCCATGAAACTAACCTGATAAGAGGAAATTGAACTGCAATAATATCAATATATTAATACAAATGCTTCAGAACCACTTTANCGAAACTAACCTGATAAGAGGAAATTGAACTGCAATAATATCAATATATTAATACAAATGCTTCAGAACCACTTTACACAGCAAAAACCAAAAAGAACATATTGTAATTATTAGACGTGATTTTCCCATGGACTGTATAACGTGGAAGACGATGTGCACAGCTTTAACACTCCATGTTCCACTTACCCATAATGCCAACTTTTTTTAAAGTGTAATACATATTTCGTCTTCTTACCACTCAAGGGTAACATACTTACAGTAACTTAACCGTGAACATTTAATTTAAATGGCTTTTAAAAAACGAAATTTAAAGATCTAGTGCCGATGTCGCAAATGCAAATTCATATTACGAGATTTCCTGCTCGAATACAAGGTACACCACTGATACATGTCCTCTATTAGATAAATTTAAATAACCGCATTACGTAACGTGGTTCACTTTAAGCCCGCTGGTACTATAAATAATAATAATTTAATAACTAACCTAATCATAAAATACTAGATCAAAGTGGTCCTATTAAAAATTTCTCTCCTTAACTGCGCGAAATTGACAGGCCACAAGGCGCATAATAGACGGAGTATTTCCACGTAAAAAAAATTCTTCCGGATAAAAAACAGGCCTGACTGGAAATTTCCGAATTTTCGTTTATAGTTACAGTTGATAACAGCATAGAGGATAAAGGTATAAGGCAGGAGTCTACGTCAGACGGTTGTTTGCAGCAAATGGAGACGTCCATAATAACGTGCTTCGAACCATCGTACACCAAAGAGTGGATACTGTGGGAGGACCATCACCAGTTCGACCGTCCCGCCACATGACCTTGACTTAGCAGCGAGCACGAGGAGCGAGTTGGCCAGCACGTCTAGGATAATTATTTGCTTCAACTGACGGGTAACTCGGAAAAATAATTGCTGAGCGAAGCTAATGACATTCTTGATTAATATCTACGGCAGGGCATTTGGGAGAGAGTGCCGCAACTGAAATGAAACCACGACTCGCCGAGTGAGTCGGAAAAACTACCGCGTTTCCCAACACATTTCACTGCTCACGAATCACATCCATGCAATATATTTCTCAGTCTCATCTAGGATTCCCAACCCTCCCGGAATGCCCGGGAGACTCCGGGAATAATGTTCAACCTCCCGAGCTCCCGGGATGCAATAATTTCTCCGGATTTTCTAAAATAATATTGTCATTAACAAAATATATACATCGAACCGAAATGGAAACACATGGAATGCATAAGCGCTGCCGTGCCGCCGCCGTCACGTTTGACGTGCCGCATCGCGCGCGGCCTCCCACCTCGTGCCTACCCC